>BMAW01093237.1:128662-146835 GCA_019974015.1 Nephila pilipes
AAAAATTCAGGTTTCTACTTAGTATAGCTAAGGGGGAAAGGAGATTGATAAAACAAATTTAATACCTGGTATTCACTCCTAAGAAAAAATTAACTACCTTAAATTGGTAAAAATGTGATACATCAAAATAGTATATACATTTTGATACCACTTTTTAGTTATCTAGTAGAATAGATTTGTTATTAATCTTTTCATTTTGGTTAAAATTTTCTATTTATAAATTAAACTTTTATTATATTACATACACATCCAAATACACACACATACACACATACACACACACACACACACACATATATATATATATATATATATATATATATATATATATATATGTAATAATCTCAGATAAAAATAACTTAATTTCCCAATTTTTCCGTTCTCAAAATCAGAAGAAAATAGTTCATTTCTATTATCTGATCCAATTCCACATAATCCTTTTATTTATTAGATCACTCACTCACGAAATCTGTTGAATCAACTTTAACATATTCCTAAATATGTCGGAAATAATCACTACCAGACTGATAGACGTCATTAATATCCTTCATCATCATCGTCTTGTATCACGGGATTTAGAAATATCTCAGAAATCCCCATTACAAATTAATCTGCATGGTAAAACTCCATGCTCTTATGCGCTATCCCTATGTAACAGCGTCTCTTGCCTTTTTACTTTAATGATGTATATCTATTGCCTTTCTCTCTCATCGAAATGAATAAATAATCTTAATTGCACTGCGTTCATATTTCAACTATGAATTTGAAAATCGCATGTTTATTTAGTCATTAATCTTTAAAGTTATTTTAATATCTAAATTCAGTTCAACTAGTCGAAAGGATTGTTTTCCTATTCGCGAAAGTCTGCCGTTAGTAGAATATTTACGAGAAAGAGAGAGAGAAAGAGACCTGTCACCATATGTCACTCGCTGAAGCTATAATGATTGCAACTTAAGAAAAAGAGTGGATTTCAATCATCTCTCTCTCTTTCTCTCTCTCTCTAGGCATTTTTGATCTAAATATCTTTCCCGAGAATTGAAGAATAAAAATGCCTGTAACCATTCTTAGAAAAGAACACTATCCCAAGTATGTAATAGATATGCCTTGTCTTTGAATATACTTTTGAAAAAACTGTGAATTGAATTTATAAAGGAAACTGTGGACTTCATTTCGATACTTAACAATTCACAGTCAGGTAAGTTCCTCGACAATTAATCCGAGACTTTTCCTTAGCATTTAATCCAAGAATTTTCCTTAACAATTAATCCAAGAATTTTTATGAAAGTATAAATTTTGATGAAACAAATATTACTTTTTGTGTTCATACTAACTTTTGAATTAATTCTATTTTAAAATTGAATCCCATTAAAGTGAAAATTTTAGAAACTAAGCTCAAAAGTGTTCAGTTTTATTTAGAATTTGAAATGTAGCAAAATAAAAAAAAATTTAAGATATTATTTTATTGATATATTATGTTTCTTCATAAATTTTAATTAATGCTATAAAGGTATATCCATACTGAAAATATAAAATTTGTATGGATTGTTTTATGAGGTATTTTCACGACCTTATGAAATCTGTTTTGATTTTTATTTTGAAAGCTGGTATATAGATTTATAACAGTAATTATAATGATGGAATTTCTTGATGTTTTGTTCAATGAAAATTGTTATTAATTTAATTTTGATATTCAATTTTTATGGAAATGAAAAAGTTAACATAATTGTATTTCATAATTTAATTGAATGCATAACGAGTTTTTGAAAAGTATTACATCATAGTGCTGCCTATATTACTTAAGTTTAGGAATTATTATGTTTAAAAAATTTTAGTTATAAAAGTACTGTTATTATATGATATATAAGTGAAATACACTCATTGCCATAAATATATACTCACCAAGAAATAGTGGACAGAATAAAACGAAATTTTACTTTCGTATGTACAACGTTGATGTAAGTGAGTGACTACAAAATCAAAGCAAAATTATTATTTATTGCAGGAAAAATTACAAATGAATGGAGATTTAAGTACCTGTTGAGTCACCTCCAGCATGAATGCATGATGTAATACGGTCAGGTATAGATACTTACAATGTCTTGCAACATCTCGTTCTACAGTTGCTGGAACCGCGCCTTTATTCCACCAAACTCGTAAGCTGTTCAACTTGCCGTCCTAAATGATCCCAGATATGTTTGATCAGAGATAAACCTGGGGATCAAACAGTCAGAGAAAAGTAGCCGAGGCAGTCCTGTGAAAACCTTGCTGTGTGTGGGGGACCATTTTCCTGTTGAAACATGGCTTCTGGAAGCCCGGTCACGAGTGGCAACACATGTGGCTGAAAAATGTTTCGATAGATACGAAATAATAGATAGAATAGTGTTTAATAGATACGAAAGAAAAAAAGATTTATTCGAAAATTCCATTGTTTTACATAAAATAATTACATAAAAATCATATCTTTCAAGAAAATACAAAATATATTTACATTTGTTACATAAATTTCATGGTGTAATGATGAACCATTACATGGAACATATAGATATAAAAATAAATCTTATTTTAATGTATGGTATATTTATATAAAAAGAATCAATGTATAGTACAACGTCACATGTCTTACACACGTATTTTGACGCTTCACGCAAGATTTTGAGCAAAGGGCATATCTTAGTCCTTTTTTTTTTTACTTTAATGTCTATGTACAGATATGGATTATTTTCGCTAACATTACTGTCAGATTCACTCATTATTCCGAAAGTCTCAGTATCAGATATATACTTTCTTTTCGTCATGACTGTCGCTACAAATAAAAACCGACCCAATGAAACGAACATCTGATAACATCTGCTACCAAAAGCTCTAACCCCCATAAAGGGTCATGAATTATCTTTCGAACTTCTAAGAAGCAAGCAAGAAAGAAAAAAAAAACCTAAAGAGAGTACACCTTTTAAATCACGTCAATACTTTAAAGAGCCGCGCCACAACACATGCTTTTAACAATTACTCCCCCTCCTCCTTGTAGCCAGAAGTGAAATCCAAACCCATATCACCAAAGTCAACACTCCAAATAACCTATCCATCTAGATCTCGCGGTATTGTAACGCCATATAGTAACATTAAAAAATCAAATAAAACGTTCTCATCGAGAGTATCTATTGATATGCTGGGCCATAGAAGGCACTCACGGAGCGTATCGCCCGTGATACGATGGGCACAGGAGAGCCAACACGAGCGTATCGCCTGTGACACGCTGGGAGCGAATGGGTTAACGTGCATCATACCTGCTACTCGACGGGTTTAATGGCATCAGGACTCGAATCCACCACTCAACTAAAACTGCTGGTCAAAAGTCAGATTATGACTAGTATCCTAAAACAGCCGGGATCGAAAATAGGAATGGATCGCGGAGGTATCCCGGGGTTCTTCACCCGAGTCTAGGGTCAACACAGTACCATGATTCCCGTACACATCTAAATAATGCAACACTTGAAGTATAGTTCCAGGTGAATCCACTGCAGAGAAGAAGGCTGCGCAGGTCGAAAAATAATGGCAATGTTTTTTTGGAAATGTGAAGAGTAATACTCCTTGATTTCTTAGCAAATGGAACACTCTAATTCGAGAATAAGTTACCTCATTCTTAATACCCCTTCCTCATCGTGCATTCTCTGCAATTAGTTTTTTGAGCCACCCCTGTATTTTCAGATGTTTTTTTTAAACTGTACGTAAGCGGTTAATAAATCTTTACATTATATTCTCGAATTTAATTTTTCCTTCCAAAAATCTTCCGAACACATATAGTCTAATATTCTAGAAAACGAATCTTTATGGCCTTCAATAATAAACTAAAAACTAGTCTTATTGCTCATTTAAAAATAGGCAGTGATCCATTTTCTTATGTTGCTGAATATTTTCCATTACATATTATTCGGACATTCATCCAAAATAAAGTACACAGAAGTTTTCGTATACATACTTACCTAGGCAGTGTTTATCTGAAGTGAACGGCATTCTCTTCATCTCTTCCATGGATCGTACATTGTGAAAACCAATTCTTTCCAACATTTCCTCGTAATAAAGGGATCTACGTTCAGCAGGAAACATATTTGTATCATATAATCCCTTCAAAATAAATTATATGCGATATCAAACAAGAATTTTATGTATAATATGTTTTACTTTCCAACTTAAAACACTAATGCAATAAGAATCTCGTATTGTAGTTGCAATTTCATTAATTCAAGTAAAAGATATCGCATTAGAAGAAAAAAAAATTAAAGAAAAAGGTTAAACGTCTCACTAATCTATCATTCTGTCTAAGTAATACAACTTATCCAACGAAATAATTATAGGTAAAAGGAGATAGTATTGGTTTCGATATATTAACGTAGCATTAAAAGCAACACCAGGACTATTGATGACGGACCTCATAATTTTGGACCTCGGTCAAGTAACGACATTTGAGATGGCACCCCATCTCCCAACTTCCGCTGACCAGAAGGAGCTCTAAATACCTTATGTTTTAACGCATGTACTTATGTACAGATAAAGCTAAATTTGGTTGGGTAATTATAAACGTGTCATGTTTATGTTTAAAAATTTAAGTTTAAGGCATCCGCACTTTTTATGCAATTTTATGAGGTGATTTTCTGCTCTATCCGCACGAATGATTATTGTGCTTTATGGCGGTAAATAAAAAACGTGTGATAAATACTTTCGTTTCGTCATGACTGTCGCTACAAATAAAAACCGACCCATTGAAACGAACAGATGAAAGCATCTGCTACCAAACGCCCTAACCCTTATAAACCCTCATAAGGAGCCCAACCCTCATAAATTCTCCTTCGAATTTCTAAGAAGCAACCAAGAAAGAAAAAAGCAAAACGAAAGCAAGTGTCCCCTTTAAATTATGTCATTACATTTAAAGAGCCCCGCCACCACGCGTGCTTTTAACAATTAATTCCCTCCTGTTAGCCAGAAGTGAAATTCAAACCCATATTACCAAGGTTAACACTCGAAATAACCTATCTACATAGATTTCGCGATATTGTAACGCCATATATAGTAACATTAAAAAATCAAATAAAACGTTCTCATCAAGCGTATCTCTGTTGATACGTTAGGCCGTAGAAGATATCCGGGGCGTATCAAATGTGATACACTGGGCACAGAAGAGAAAGCACGAGTGTATCGCCTGTGATACGCAGGGAGCGAAATGGTTAAAAGGAAGGGAATAATTAATTTAAATGATAAACAATATTAATAATAGATAAATAAAATAATGTTGAATGTATCAGGTTTGACATGCAAACAAGTGTGCCACTTTTTTGTGAAGTAAATCACACTTCTACAACGAATATAATATAAGGATTTGGATGAAAAATTGTCGTAGGCTAAGACAGTAAGAAAAAATTGAAGTATCTTAGTATCCTTTTAAATTTCATTGATATTTGTAAACAAAATTTTAAAATTTGTATTTCTATGTTTGTCGCCAATAATGTATCATATTAAAGAACAAACCACGTTTCGTGCATGTTCATTTCTCAATCTGAGATACATGAAGAAAAATTAGGAAATAAGGATTTGTAGTTAATAATGTGTGTTAGTTTTGTCATCAGTGGGAGTCTCCTGTTAGCGGAAGAATGTATATGACTCACGTGCCTCTCTCAAATTATGTGGTCTCTGCAATAGTATTCTCTTTTAAATGTGCTTTCATCCCATTATTCTTTGATATTGCATAGTTCATGCACCACTGTAATTCAAATTTTATGTATCTGATTCAGGAGGGTTTGCTTTTCTTGTTGTTTTTGAGTTTTATATGAATAAATTTACAATTAATTTTAGGAAAATTTCAAAATAATTTTCTTTCAAATTTTATATGTGTTTGAATATTATGTTGTTTCGCTTAACAAATGACATGTGTACATCTTTATTATATATTTTCATAGTTTCGCGAATTGATGATACCAAAATTATCACTGAACAAATTGATGTTAAATTAAAGCACACCACACACAACATTCAAATTTTATTTACCTTTTATATTTAATATTTTGATCATTTTCTTGAAACTGATTGTATTTTGTAAAGGTGAAGGGATTTTTAGGTATACATTTTTTGGCATTAAAATTTTTGGTATGAATTTTTTGGTATGACATTTTGGTTTTTCTCCAATATAAAGTTCAAATTTCACTATTTTCTTTGACACCCCTGTAAGGTAAGTTTATGTGATAGAAAAAAACTCCTATCCTCGTCTTGTGGAGGGGTAGTGGGGTATTTGTAATGACCTCATATAAAAATAGTTTAATTTCCTAATTATCCTATACTCTAACATTCCTATTTTCTGATCAAATAAAAATTATTCTTTTATTTACACTGCTGGCCATTAAAATTGCAACATCAGAAGGAAATAATCTGACGAACTTTAAAATTATGTGAAAGGATAAAGAAGTTAGGATTTTCAAATTATTAGTTTTTCTGCTCATTTAGACAATACGGGAGGAAGAAACGACTTCGGTAACACTGCATAAAAGAAAAGTTGTGCAGTGGATTTCTCAATCGGAAAGCGCCTTGTAAGGTCAGAGTTTGAGCAGAATATCGTGTTATGTCTCAAATAAGAAGAAATGCTTACCAGCAAGTGTCAGAATTCGATAGGTGCAGAATCATTGCTTATCGAGAATGTGGATTATCGTTCCGCGATTTTGCCCGTCGCACTTCTCGAAATCCAACCCACTGTCATAGGAATATGGAATCGAGTTGCTGAGGGTCATACTGAAAAGCAATGCATGATATACACGACCTCCCACGACTTTCGCCCAGGAGGACAGGCATATTATGAGGTTGGCCCTGCAAAACCGTACGACCACATCACGGACTATTCGTCAGGAAATAGACATGTTTGCAGAACGCTCAGCACCCGCTCGTACGGTGCAATGATGTTTGCAGCAGCGTGAACTGTCAGCACTGCAACCTTTTTTTTCTGCTTCCTTTGACAATGCAGCATAGAGAAAGACGGCGACTCTTGTGCGCCGAACAACAAAGCTAGATACAGGAGTGGCACAATGTCGTCTTATCAGATGAGTCCAGGTTCGACGTGCAGTACTTTGATGACCGTATACGTGCCTGAAAGTTCCGAGGAGACATCTCTTCGCCTGTTTGCATTAGATATCTGTATAGGGGTCCTGCGTCTGGTGTGATGATCTGGACAGCCATTGGATACATGACACGCACTTCTCTAATTCGGATAGACAGTAATTAATGCAGATAGGTACATTTCTGGCATCCTACGTTCAGTTGTTGTGCCCTATTTTCGAAGCATGCCAAAAGCCATCTTCTAACAAGATAATTCCCGACCACTTGTTGTGCATCGTGTTCTGACCTTCCTGTATCGCCAGGGTATTCGATTGTTGCCCTGCCTAGATCTGTCACCCATAGAAAACATCTGGCCATGGTTGCTGAGAAACTATCCCACTACCTCTCTCGGCTAATACGGTTGATGAAGGGTGCAATACTCTTGAAACAGCAGGAAATGAGTTGCCAGTTTCAGTAATCCAAGTCCTCTTTGACTCCAAGGATATCCGGATATGTATAGAGTCAAACTGAGTTTTAGCTGTCATTGATGGCAGTGGTTTCTACTAATTACTCACCTTTGTAAAGCCGCAAACTGCTTGCAAATTTAGCCATTTTGTCTTCATGGCACACTGTTTACGTACAATAAATATCTAAATACAATAATATCAATATTATATAGTCCCTACTGGACTAATACACATCATCAACATCCCTCATTATTCCATCATCTAATACCATGTGAGTATCACATGATTTGGAAATATTCCTTGAAGTCCTTCATTGCAAATTAACCTGCAAGGCAAAAAGTCATATTCTTATGCGTTCTTTCGACGTAAGCGAGAAGACGGAGCTGCGTCACTTACCATTTTATTTTAATGATGCATATATCTTGCATCTCTCTCATCGAACTGAATAAATAATCTTAATTAGACACAAATACTATCATTTCAACTACGCATTTGGAATGTTTTATTAATGTTGAAATATTTTTTTAAATTCTCTCTCTCTCTTTCTTTCTATATATATGTGTGTGTGTGTTTGTATGTGTGTGTGAGTGTGTAATATTGTTTAAGTATTAAATTGTTAAATACATAATTATTTTATGAAATAATTAAATAAGGTATAATGATAAAAGGGTTATTGAGGCTCTCGTCTATCGACCATTTTGATTTTGTGGAAGCAATATTAATCCTATGGATTTTCGACTACCGCTCTCAAATCTTGAATATTTAATCTATTTGAATGCTATAAAGTACATCTGAGAGCGCAAAAAATAATGTAGACTTCTGCGGAATTTATTTTTTCTTCCAATTCTTAAAAATATTTTTAAATATTTTAAAAGACCGGAAATTTCACAAACGAATCTTTAAAATAGGAGTAAAAATATTTTTAAAAATCAGAGGGAAAATGTAGTTTCATGGAAGCCTTCATTATTTTTTTGCTCTTTTGGATGCACTTTATTGCATTCCACAGATTAAATATAAAAGATTTAATAACGGTAGTCGAAATTCCATAAAATTAGCATTACGTCCGCGAAATCGAAATGGTCGGTAGAGGGAGCGTTAACTCTTAGATCTCGTTTAAGAATAAAGAAAAGCATAACTTTCATTTACATGATATAGTTTTGCCATTAATTATAATCTGGTGAATTTAGTACATGGAGATTATTGTAATGGATTTCCTTTTCACCAGAATTTCAGAACATCAACAAGAAACCCACTTAATTTTTATCTCCTCTAAATTTAAGAATTCTTCCAGATTTTGGGAGTGAGGGACTTGTTTGGTACAGCATCTAGTGTGTTGTGTTAATGTAAGAGCTAATCCATTCCAGATTTTTAACTACTTCCATACGCTGACTGTGTGCCTCTCAGACATTGAGTTAAAGTCCTTTTCTCAAACTTCATCTTTATAATAATTAAATAAAACTTCTTAAATTAAAATACAAATATTTGTTGACCTTGAGTTTATTTGAGCTATGAATTCTCTAAGTGACGACTAAAAAGACGCCATGAGAAAAATATTTGTATATTTACTAAGTAAGCATGATGTGTAAGAGAACCGCTGTTTACTCGCCCGTGAAAAGTTGTAACTTTTGATTGCGGATGTTAGGAAATCTAAACTATCAGATAAGGAAGTACCTTGTGATTATTGGTTATTTCAACACTATGGTAGCCTTGAGTTTCAAGGAGTAGAAAAACTAATGGTCTGAGTGACAAATGCAGGATCCGGATTTAGTGTCATATTTTTCTTGTAATTCTTTGTCATTTCTTACGAAACATATTTATCTACAAGTATAGAACATGGCGATTCAGATAAAGGATCTTAATTGTTGTGGTACAAATATTATGCAAATGAATACGTTTGGTGATATGTCTAACCTTAAATACATGAGTTTTAAATTAAATTTCACATCCCTCAGTGATTTTGCTAAAACGTTTCTGCTGCCGAAAATCATTGCGATTTATTCATACTGCTTCACGGATCTTGTTACCACTTTTCCTCTCGATAGCCAATGCACTTAAATGTGTAGAAGAAGTGATTTGCGGTTGCTACCACCTTTTCGCTAAGCTTTTCACATAACAGAGGTTTTGTAACGATCTCGATTCTATTAAATTCACTATTTTAACAGCAATGTTCAAAAGATATTTTACATAATACGGCGTAGATTTTGATATTAATGTTTCCACATAACTTGTTACAGTGAGCCCATGATACTTTTGTACATTTGGACTAACCGCATGCTCTTGAATCACAAATCTGTTTTTATCGCACATAGCTTGTGCACCTTCTGTACATAACCCGACTATTTGCGTCCAATTTAGGATCCATCCTATCTTTTGTGTTTGTATAACTTTCGAGAGTCTAGAATTTTTCTTCGCTGGTTCCTCACATAATTGGTTCGGAAAATAATATACCTTCATGAGATTTGTTGTTCCTTATGTAACGTACAAAAATAAGCAGATGGAGTAAACTCTGCACATCAGTAGATTAGTCTCGTTGTAACGAGAAAAATTTACTTTTATAGTAATTCTTTAGACCAGTTGTACTTTCAACACGTTTCATTAATTCTGTGTTATTTAAAATTAGTAGTATTTTAATACCGTTTCAGATCTTTTCATGGAGCACAACTTCAGTAGTATTCTTTATCACTGAGGGCACTGAAGTTTCGTCTATTGTGTGAAGCTCAAAGGCGAATCGTTGCAAAATTAATGTGTACCAAAACTGAATTAAACGTTCACATCACCTAGACATTAAGGCGTCAAAATTCTTATTTTCAATCAAGTCCAATTTGGAGCATTGCATCTAACATGAAGATCAAATTTCTCCAAACACTTGATAATTGTGTGTTTCATTCATTAAATGAGGTGCTTATTTACTTTTTCATGACTCTAAAAGGACTAAAAGTCAATTCCAAAAAAACTATCCGGAGATCAGTATCCACATTTCAGAACTCATTTGCTCCCCATTCTATCATTCTAATTATTCAATGAATGTCCAGTTATAACAAGTGGGAAGAGCAAATTTTCATTACAGTTTCCAATTTATTTGTCAACCTTACACGTCTAGGAAGAAAGTTGACTGAAAATTTAAAAAAAGTCTGAAAACAAAATAAAGAGAACAAAAAGGGTGATATCTCATTAGCCTCAATTTTTTAAAAGGAAATGCCTCCCTAACTTTATTCATCTCCACTGTATATCGGAATTTTATCTTCTCTTCTGTGTGACGAGAGTCATTGTCTCCAACTTGCAATCTAAGAAAGCTGCCCTTCTAGCATTTGTACCTTTAATTTCAAACTTGAAATTTTCTTAGAACGGATTCCTCTCCCCCCCCCTTCGCTATTTTTGTCTTTTTTGTAACGTATTCGCGTTTCTTTGTTTCCCACTTATTTGGACACGGTTTCCTCTTTTTATTCCTTTATTTAGAGAAAGGAATGATTTCGTCTCCAGCCTTTTTATCTTTGTTATTCCATTCTTAACTTTTGCTCTTTGGTAGTTAAAAACAAAGCCTTCTAAGGTAAACGATATTTTTTCTCACCTCTCTCTTTTTGAATCACGTCTTTGTTCATTCTAATTCTAGATACTCTTTGATAATTTGCTCTTCTGCATCATTTTTTTTAATTTACTTCTGCGATTCAAAGTTCATTTAACCCGCGAATTAGTAACTATGGGCCTTGAATACCTTGTACAGACGAAATCTGACTGTGCATTCTAGGTCTCATCGCGACCCAGCAGTGACTGAAGAATTAATGTCTACTTTTCCAAAACCCAAAGTTACAGTTTTTTGTAAATTTTAAAATTAAACCTTTTACATTTCCAATAAGTCAATATTGAAAATGATGCTGAGATCGTAAAAATATTTTTTTTAAAAAAAAAATGTCTCCAACGTATCCTAATCTTTACAGTTCTCTTTTTTCTTTCATTTACGTAGAAATTGTTCTTCATCATCCTATAAAATTTAGAAATATTTGGATGCTTGAGAAGCACGATATATTGAAAAAGAAACAGTTGCTCTTTGCGGACTAGGTGTAATTTAGTTCTCTTTTGGACATTTCAGTGTATTATGAAATTAATATTTTGTCTTACTTCATTATCCCTCTCTCTTCAAGTTTTACCTTAGTAAAACTATTATTTACAAACACTTTAGTAATAATTCCAAGGAATGAACAAATTTTCAAATGCATTTTTTACCTGGAATAATTGTTTGATTACTCCCTTTATCCCTTGTTTTAAAAATGTGACTATTTCGAAATCAAAGCCTTTTAGAAGCATTTCATTTAAAATTTTCAATTTTCACTAAGAATTTAACTTTAATGTTCTTCAAAGTGAAATATATTTTTATTTTAGGGGAAAAAATGCTATTGCTTATTGATTCATATTTTTCGCTAATTATTTATTTAAATGTATTATTTATTAAAAGGTTTTATTGCGTTTATTGATAACATCATGTTTTCTATTAATTTAGAATTGGTTTAAAATTGCATGAATGAAGCCACGAGTTTCATAATTTTACATAAAATTTTAACTTTTGCTGAAATGTGAATGCAGTGTTCTATGCGAATGTATTTCTCACAATATTTTTTAAAATTATATTCAATTAAGTGATGTGTTGGTCAAACAAATTTTTTTCTGTATGTGTGTCGAAATAATATTCCATTGATACCTGGTTTTAATGAAAAGTACGAAGTATGTATAAATCAAGATATTCAAGTAATAAAAATAAATTTGTTATTTTAATTTTTTTAGAAATATGTTTTAAATAAAATCATGCTTATATGCATCTCACATGCAGGAGAGATAATGTTTTTCGACCAGTGTAAGAAAACAATGTAAAAGAGTCTTCAGCTCAACGAAAAGATATTTGCGCAGAAAAAAGGAATGCAGTTAAGAATATTTCAAAAAAATTTATTAATCCTTGCAAAATAGATTGCACATCTGAGTCTTAAAGATTTCGAGATCCATCCTATTATGGCATTGATTGATTGTTTGGGTAAGAGATGCATAGCAACAAACACTATTTATTATCCCCATTAAAATATTCTTTTAATGCAATAGAAATCAAAATATTTCATCTCCTATGAGAATGTTCTGAACTTTTCTTTATTAAGTTCTCCATTTTCCAAAAGCTCTTTTAAAGTAATATTGCGCAGTCGGTATATTTTGAGTATAATCCAGAGGTGGTTTCACTGTGGGATGCAAATTTACTACAAATCTAAAGAAAATGTTTCAAATAGTTGATATGGTTACAGGAACTGAAATTTGCATTTCCACTCAAATTGAATTTGAGCAAAAGCGTGGGAATTATAATCATTTTGCGGATGATTCGAGTGCATAATATTTCCTCTATTCTACTTTTTAATCATTTGGATATTATATGTATAACAGCGATGTTGCCTTAGATTTCGCAATATTTGCTTAAATATAAGTTTTCATAATATGTATAAGTTGGTTCTTTTCATTCTGTTTCTGAAAATATTACTTTTGATGTCTTCGTGGGCAATCTGGTCGATGTATAAAATGGACTTCACTACTGATTTTGCGATACTGTCTTGTTAATTCTAAAATATTTTTGAGTGTCCCGGAATGTAAAGCAGTATCGTGTTCTTAGGCTAATCAGCTATTGACTAAGGATGGTTATCTATTTTTAAATCCACATAACGCAGAATGCTACTGAACAATACAAGTATAACGTATTTTTAATTAAGGTAGTTTTTATGAACCATTTTCTGTATTAATATTTCATAGGAATTTCTACCGGTTCGTGGCGCCATCTTTGTTTCATAATAAGAAGAAATCGGATATATGCATTATCACTTGAGGTGGATAATTTCTCTTTCAAAAACTTAAAAAAGAAAAAAAAAAAAAAAAACTTTTCAAAACTGAAATAGATTTTAAATTTAATAAATAAATTAAAGCAAGAAAGGCGTTAATATTTTTAATTCAATCGTATGTATTAAAGAGGCCTTTAAACGCGTGTTGCAAAGGATGAAAAATCTATTTTTCACTTCTCAAGAGAGTAATATTCTATTTTTACATTATTTTACTAAATCCCAACAATTTCATGTTTGAAGAAAAAAAACACCTCCTAAATAATATTTCTCTGCTCAGAATTCTTAGAAATAGGAAAAAAAAAAAAAATCTGGATTTATTTCAGACGATTTTAGGAAAGAAGCCGTGTTCAGTTTACTTTAAAACAATTCTAACACGAATGAAATATTTTATACGTACATCCTAATGTTCGTGACATTTAGTTTTATTTAATTATGAAGGATAAAACTTATGTAACCTTAATGTGTATTAGAGAATTTTCTTGTTTCTTGCATTCAACAAATGCTTCTGGTGTCTGGAGTATAACAACTAAGAATTATAAATTAAGAACAGACACGTACATTGTAGCTTTTTCCGGTGAGCTCGTAACAATTTTTTAAGGCAAAAGCAAACATATTCAAAAAAAGGGGAAAAAGCAATTCCCTCCCTCCTCCTATTTTACCTTTTTCCGTACTAACTTAGAATAGATTTCTCGGATGGGCCAAAACTCTTGTCTTCTTTTATTGATCAAAACTCACTTTAAACTTCAAATATTTCCGTTATTGATTACATTTAATTTTAAATGCATTGTTTTCATCGAAAAGAAGAAATATTGGACTAAAATACTGGGGTTAATTGAACGGATAAGCAACTAAATTTAATTTAATTACAGTATCTTATGGCATTTGGATTAAGCTGCTATTAATCCTTAAACATAAATGACTTCCTTTTGAAAATAATTAAAATTTGTGCTAAACTTCTTCGGTATAAGATATGATATATGCAATTTCTACGAGTTTTTTTTTACTTTAATTTATTTTTTGATTTATAAGCTCTCAATTTTGTGTGGGTTTATTAATTTTATGCTAGCAATTGAAAAATAACACTGAGCAATTTTCAACTTAGCATCAAAATATTTCTCAAAGAGAAAAATCATTCAAACAGAATATTAGAAATAATTTAAAATGAACAATTTTATTTTAGATATACTTTTTTTTAATTTCTTGTCAAATTAAGTGATTTTATAAGACAGTAAGACAATTTCGTAAGACACACAGATAGAAAATACATTAGTTGTTCATAATGTGAAGTCAACAAACTTTCTTTATAACAAGCTCAAGGGTTGTACTTCTATCTACAGGAGTTCCATCAGTATTCCTTCCATTTTGTTTTAATGTATAAGTGAATAAATCCTTCTTGAATTGCTTTCTTTCATCATCTGGAATGAAAGGTGGCAACTCACACAGCGAGTACAAAAAATCTGAAACAAAATAAGAATAATAATTATGACATATCATTTAGTTCTAAAATAAGGTGTACAGAATGCAGAACCAAGAATATGCAGCTATAAGAATGAAGATGTTCATTATCCTTTTCATTATATTAGTAACTTTTTCAAATAATGTGTTTTATTTGTAAGATTTTATTCACTGTTTTAACTGTAGGAAATTATATCATTTAAACTGTTGTTCCCGGAAAGTACGTATTGCTCTAAATCATATGATAAATTTAATATTTATGCAAAAAAAAAGAATATTTTTGCTTAATATATTCAGATTGAAGAGATTTCTATATTTTTAAACACATTTATTTATTGAAAATATTTATATCTATTGATCAGAGAGATGACATATTTTAAAGATTTTTTGTAGCTAGTATGACATTTAATCTTATTTTTATAAGCGACTTTTTAAGTAAAAAAGAATTTCCAATTTTCTCCAAGAAAAATAAATTTTTAGTTCCCTGTATTATATTAAATACTTCTTAATTGTTCTATTTGTAAACATTCTAAAAGTGTTTTTTTATTTGTTTTGTTTTTACATTATCTTAAAAAAGGTCCTTATTTTTGCTTTCATATTTTGACTTTATCTACCATAAACATATGTATTGTAAGTAATTATCTATACTGATATTTTAAATGCCTGTTAAAATAAGGTTATTTGATAGGAATATGGAAAAACAAATGTGAGAAATTTATTGGTAAACCAAGACATAATCTTAAGTAAGAATATATATTATGTGCTAATAAAAGAAAAAATATTATTTGTTTTATAAATTTTATTTCTCTTAATAAACGAACCGCGAGCTGTACCAGGTACCGTAACTTCTGGTATGTAATCCGGGTTACTCGTATAAGTGTATAAGAGTCGAAATTTAACGCCTGCAGTGTATCTGAAGGATTTTTTTTTATCTCTGTTTTTGAAACTTTGCTAGTCTTGAATGCAAGTTAATGTATAATTCACGGTGACAGTTTATAGCCTCATACGAGTGCTCATTCATTTTGTCTAAGAGAATGCACCAAGTTCGAACTTGCTTGAAAGTCGCTATGGAAGGGTGCGCACAGTAGAAAGGCACTGCAATGTATGTGCGACTGCCTTGTGCTTAGATAAAAATTAGCAATCAGTCCGAACTGATACTAATGTATTAGCATTTACTAAATTGGAAGACACTGAAAATTAAAATGAAGATTGCAATATTTAGAGAAGTGATTTAGAACAGAGTGATGAAAGTGACATCGATGGTCATTTATAAAGTTTATTTAATACTGACATTGATGAGTTGAATTTTGAAAATTTTCTGTAAATAAATGTAAATTAGTATAATTATAAAATTCTGTTTTATTATATACTTTTCATATTTTTCTTCATACTATAGTAATTTGTGGTGATAAATTACGTTTGCGGAACCCGTAAAAACTACATCTATTAGAAATCAGCAGAGATCATTTTTGTCAAGTTCAAGGAGAGATATTTGTTTATTTTTTCTTTTTTTATAAAATGCTATTTATAGATATATTATAAAAAGTTATTAATGAGGATTAAATCAATTCTGAGTCAATAATTATGTGTGCAACGCCTACCCCAGGATGGCTTATCTCCCTGAAATTACAGTACTTAATTTTAAATGAAATTAAAAACGTTTTCAATTAAATGGATTTTTCTGGATATATATTGAGCAATTAAAGTTATTCTTTCATTACCACTTTATTTAGGTGTGAAAAGGTTGTAGTAACAAAATCCATTGATATTGGCTTTAACAGCTGTCACGCAAAATTAATTAAAAAAAGAAAAAATATCATGCAAAAATCTCTTACGTTTCTCTTACAAGTCACTATTCGGATACAATTTTTCATACATAAATACTAATTTCCATATAACTCTATTGAATGAATAATAAGAATTATATAAAGATAAATGTGCAAGTCACAATTTTGGCTATTCTCAAAAGTCACTGATTTGATATGTTTTTCTGTAAAATTATTCATCATCATATATCATCATAAGATTTTATATAAATGTTTTATTATATAAATAAGACATTTATATAAGAAATGTGCAAGTCACTATTTTGGCTATTCCCTCCACAGTAGATTTAGAACACATCTTTTTCCTTTAATAATTATTTATTATCATGTATTTTTATTATAAGACAATTATAATGTACAAATAAGTTATATGTAGTATGTATATAGATTATAGTGATACACACACACACACACACACACACACATATATATATATATATATATATGTGTGTGTGTGTGTGTGTATTAGTAATTTGAATTCCATGTAATTAAAATACCATTTTGGAACAGTAATCTACACAGATCTTACACAATAGACTTATTAGTAATATTTTTGATAAAAGAGAGAGATTCGAATTCCATGTAATTAAAATACCATTTTGGAACAGTAATCTACACAGATCCATTTATAGGAATATTTTATTGGGCTTTTTATTACGTAATAACAAATTAACCACACATAAAATAGACAAGTTTAATAACATTAAAAAATTCTTCAACAACTGTTTGGATTATGATTATCCAATAAATTTCTTAAATACCTATATACATCACAAATATATTAAACATCTTTGCGAATCGTGATCCAATTTCAAATCCACCACACAACAATAGATCCACAAAGTCGGCTTGTTAGTGGTCTAGCCGTGAAGAATTTATTTATTTACATTTACACAGCTTACATTTATAATCACTCTCTGGACCGTTATACTCCTTTACCATACAACTTATTATCAACCAATTGTTTGCATCCTTTTACATTTTATTACCAATCAAACAATGATTTAAATCTTTTTTCAATTTATATGGTGATGATGTGTTATATTTTTTTTCATCTTGAGTATGTGATATACATCTTGAAGCTTAAAGACAATTCCGTCTTACTTCTCACATATTTGAATCTTCATTTCTTTGAATTTTGTAAGTAATTTTTATATTTTGATTTGTTGATAATTTTTAGAATTATAGAATTTATTTATAGAATTTAGAATTATAGATTTTATCGCTGAATTTGTTTGCATCTTTTAATCATGAACTCTTTTGCAATTTGGATTTCCGAATTCAGCCTACCAAGTCGCAAAGGGGGAAGGTTGGTACCATTGAACTAGTTTAACCCCGCTTAATCGGTCCTCAGCCCGATATTGCTTTTTGACTAGCTGGGTTCCATATTTTCATTTATTTTTCTTTCATTGTTACATTTCTTTCTGGATTTTTGTCTTTTTAAATATTTTAAATTATTCTTTCTAAATTTTCAGTATATATATATATATATA
>BMAW01093237.1:157451-174921 GCA_019974015.1 Nephila pilipes
GAACATAAGAAAAGTGGATATCACAGTCTTCAAGGTTGTACAGAATAGACTGAACCTCCACAAGTTTTTCTGTAGAATTTATATAGCGCAGAGAAAGAAGCGAAGATCATTCAAATATTAATAACAGAAATTAATCGCAACATGAAAAAATGATAATGAGAATACAACCTCTGTGAACTTTCACTATGAAACAAGAAGTCAATCTTTACGACTTTGGAAAATAGTATATTCATACTCCCGTATAATACGGCGCTTTTATAACGAGGTTTTGCTTTTGCACGTTTTGAGGATTATGAAATACCGTCATTCAAAATGACATCCTTTAATATTGTTTGAGAATTCGGGAAACTCCTGTTCAAGAGTCTGAAATCCCTATTTTGTCAGTGTTGTACTAATTGTACTTTAAAACTTTATTTTTCTTTTTGTTCATTGTGCTTATGTCTTAAATTTTGCGTTTTCGGATGCTTATTATTCAGTCATTTTCAGAGAAATGCCAAATTATGTCCTTTATTTTTATGAATTAATTTATAGCCTTGAATTTTGTCTGACAGAAACTTAAAAAATATTTTAAAATATATTTTATCTCGTTAGAACACAAGTTAGATTTTAGATAACCTGTAAAAAGAACAAAGTATAATGTGTTGGATAATTCTTAGATTTAAATGAAGAATTCGGACTAGATAATAAATAAACGGAATGTTATTATAAAATGGGCTATTCGCAATTTATTTTCCATTCAATTGACATCTTGTGTTTCGTTCTGATTTTATATTTAAGTTCGCATCTTCTTCCCAATCAAATAAAACGTGATGTAAATTAAGCAAACTTTGGAACTGGAGTGAAGGAGTGAATAGATATAACCAAGTCATATAAAAGTGACAGGGAATTGATGTGAATTAAATTAAGTTATGATAATAAGAAAAATATTATTAATGCGATGTGCGCAGAGATTTTGTGAGATAGGGCTCATGGAAGTTATTGTGCGAGGTATTCGCATCGAATTCCAGTAAGGAAATGCTTTGATAGATGATATAAGTTGTTAGTACTCGAGGATGAATAAAAAACTTAATAAAGGTGACTTTTATTTTTCATTTTGGAGAACATTCTCCTTATTTGTAGAGTAAATAATGATATTTTTGATATAACTATTTTATTTAATAAGTTAATAGGTCTGTACTTGAACTTAAGTGAAATTTGGATCTTATGATTAAGATTAAAGATGAGAGACAAGGCATGTAATAGGATACGATTACATTATTTCTCCTAATTATAAAAATATAATAGTATGTCCAAGTTCTTTGTTTCGTCTGACATGGATTCACATAATGCGGCATTTTTAGAAATGTAACAACAGTGTTATTTTGGGATTAGCTCTGTTCTGTAATATAAATGTTATAAGTATGCGAATTGCTTATTTGACCAAATTAATTTGTATAACATTAAAACTAATTTCCTTAATAAATAAAATTAGATTCATGATAAATAAATAAGAATTAGAACAATTTTTATTAGATTTTCAAAAAAAAATTGTTCTATATCTTTTCTTAATTAACTATAACGGAATAGTAAGTTTTTGCGAAAAAATTGCATTTTGTCCAACACTGAAAGTTTCAGAATTGTGTAGCTTTTCTTTTCAGTAGATTCTATATAATAAAACAAAAGAATTTAGCAATCCGTTGTTATGCTAAGCATTTAAGAAGACTATGAATCATAAATTTCCATAATCCCACCAATGTATCTTAGTAAACGTCTCCAGATGTTTGTTTGACTTTTCAGAGGGGCAAATAGGTACAAAACCACTTTGACTCCTTTCTTCAGTGGGCATCTTAGATTTTTGACTGACTCGAAATGGAGTTATTTTTTTTCTTTTTAATTTGCATCACGTGCTACATTAACCAAGCCTCTCCTGACCATATTCTCAATTGTTAATTGTTTGGGACTTTCAAAACAGGGTCTTCTTTATAATTCATTGTCTTGAATTTCCTTTGAATGAACACCATGTACTTTGGTTAGCCTTTCTAATGACGGGGATTTGCAACAACAAATTTAAAAACAGATGTGTTCCCATGGATTATATGAGAGACTCATTATCGCATTATATAAAGAAACATTTTTATTTCTTCAAACCATATTTAATACTCTTCGTTTGAAATAAAAAATTACAAGATTCCACTTGAAAAAAATTTAATATAGCTGTGTTTTTTCCCTTAGGCAGGTAGCCACAATTACTAAGCCTAAGCCTAAATTTAAACTTAACTTATCACTATATCAGAGTCAATGACTACCACAGTCATACCTCTGAAAACGAATGACTTTGTTCTCTAAAAAAATCTGCTTACGAGTAAAATTTTCAGGCTAATCTTCTTTCGGGTTCATGAACGGTCCACATAGAAAATTCAGTTATGTTTCATATTTTTTTGTTCGTGATTTGCTCTACATTAGCCTTCAATATGGCTCCTAAAAAGTGGCAAAAGACAAATGCAAGTGCTATTAGGAAGCCTAATCGAATTACTATTGAAAAAGGGAAGGAAATAACAGCAAAATATGACAATGGTGTTTGTATTTCTAATCTTTCCACACAGTTGTTTTGGGTGAAATCCATCAGCACCATTCTTAACAAACAGGTGGATATAAAGGCAGCGGACGGGGCTAATGGAGAGACTGTTTTTGAATGATGAGAGATGAAGTATAGGTCTCAAATTATAGAAAAAGCAAAAAAATTATTGCTAGTTTGGGTACGGGAAAAGAATTTGCTGGTGATAGTACGAGAGAGATTATGCGAAAAGGCCAAGGAATTGCACTGCGATTTGATTGCGGAAACATCGATTATAAGATTGTAAAATCAGTAGAGTTCGCCTGCGAAATGGATTTTATAGTGTTATTAGGTATGAGGATGATGATAAAATATAGCAAAGGAACCTCTAATAAAAATATCTTTCTTGTCAGACTTTTAAAAAATTGGTATTCATTGTTAACAGCTCATAGGGAATTAAATTATGATAATAATCAATGAATATAATAAAAAACACAACTTATTAAAACGTATTCACCATTATGAGTTCTAATGTCTTACAAAATATGATCAGGCTTTAAATATCCTGAATTGCCTTTTTCAATGGAATATAATAAATAGTTTAATATTTATAACAATGTGTTTTAAGTGCATGAACTAAATTACGTTCAAATATTTAAATATTTTCCGAATATTTCAGAAAATATATCATAGTTCCATATTTATTATGATTATGATATTTAAATCAAATTTTTTATTGATTCCAAACCAAAATGGAATATTTGGATTTCTTAATTATTTTCCCTGTATTATTAAAATGCCATGAGTTTAGTTAATTAGTTATCATTATTCAGCAAAATATTCCCTATAACTGATAAGTGTTGTAATAATTTCAATCCGATGAACAATAAAAGGTTGTATGATATTTTCTTTGATAATAAAAATATTTCTTCAGATGATATTACCTTTAAATGTATTTGTTGTCTGACGAAAACTTTGGAAAGATATCAATTTGTCTTAATCTTCCTGCTCCTATATTTTATAATATAGAATATTAATTGATTTAGAAGTAAGTATGGTTACTTTGAATAGAACTGATAATACCTAAAAAAAATATAGATTTGCATGCTTTGAAGTATTTGATCATAATCTGACCAATAAAGTTATTAAAGGCTTTTCAAGATGCATTCTTTTAAAAAAAAAAACCAATGATTCCCTAGCTAAAAATGAGAATAAATATTTCATTTTGGCAAGATATTGAAAATCGGTTTTAATACTGATTTTTACTATTGTTGCTTTTTAAAATTCATAAGAATTCAATTTAGAAAATTAACAAATTGGAAAAGCAAATGTCCGAAAAGAACATTGTTTTTCATTGTTCATTGTATTTTCATCGATTTAAAATGTAACTAATTCCTTTTATTTACGTATTTGAATAGTTTATTTGAACTGCAAAATACCTCTTTGAATTAATGCATTAATAAATTTATTTACAATGCTATTTTTTGATTATTAAAAAAAATAATTAGTTTAGACATTGACTTGTTATTCATTTTTTCTCCTTCAAATTAAATAATTTTAGAACATTAAAAAATGTGGAAAAATAGTAAAAATATTTAAAAAAAACTGCTGTGAATCACCTTATTTTTCCTTTATAACCATACCACTTGTCATGGTTTTTGTATTAGCGAGCTTTCTCTGAGCGATTCATTTCTCGTTTCTCTAAATTTTTGTAGGTGATAGTTGTATTGATAACCATATCTATTTAAGTCTTTTTTTAACTCTTCTCTTAAAACGAGGTAATATTTTCTTGTGATATATATAAAAATTTAACATTTGCCGTGAATCATCACGGCAAATCTTAAATCTTGTAGTCGAAATGGCAGTATATTTAGCATTCGTTTTAGTCGAGAAAAGAAAAGTGTTCTCCAACAAGCATTCCTTTTGCTACTGCAGTATTATTTATTTACTTATGGTACGACGAATTGATACCTATAGATTTTTGCGAACAACAACTACTGGATATAAACTTTTTATGATTAGTAACTTTTACCATTTTTTTTTGATCCGGCATCTCAATGTTATACACAATTTGTTCAGCGTTTGTAGAGTTTCAAAATATGGCAGAATAAAAACTAGAGAGTCACAACCGGTCAACAAATAGATTCTTATTTAATAAAATTCATGAGACATTGCATGAATTCGAAAGATAAAATTTTCTCTGCCCTATTACATATTTTAAAATTTATGCCTGCTGTTTTGTGTTAAATATATATTTTAGTTAAATGTCTAGTAAATGAAATAAATAAAATTGCTTTCTTCCGTTAAATTGTTCCTTTTTATGTTTTTCTTTTTGAAATAAATAGAACAATAAGTTAGAAGTAGTTACTTGAAAGCGAGTATCAAACTGAGAAACAAAATGTAGTATTTTATCATTGAAATTCATAGTATGATTTTCACTGAAATGCACCATATCTATATTTATTTATGTAGCCATAATAGATTGTTTATTAACGCCGAACTTCGAAGCGACAAAAGGGCTGTTGGTGGCGGACTTCTCAATTTTGAACTTTAGTCTAGTGACAAGGGCACAACTGATTTGACATACTTTTCTCAAAACTTGCACATTACGCCAACGAGAGAACTTGAATTTTGGATAGATTTTACGCGTATCACCCTGGCTACATGGTGCGTCTTTGTGAAATCAAAGATCAAACTCAAGACCCTGACCACTCAGTTATGCAGCCAATCAGTGATACATTATCAGCCAATTTTATGTACGAAAATTGGCTGATAATGTACTCATTTCAAATAACTTTAATCTGATAATTGGCTTCATTTCAAATAACTTTATCTTTGCATTTTTTTTTTTATTTTTTTGTCTTCGAGTATGCATTTAATTTTTCTCGTAATTCCTTAAGTAAGATTGAATGTATTACATACAACTTACAGTGATTCTATGAAAAGACAAAAATTGTGTGCTTTTTTTTAAAAAAATTTATTTTGTTTTGAAAAAAGTTTATATAAGAATGATGCAGCAATTACATGTCGATACAAAAAGCTATCATATCACATGGAATGTGATGAAACCTGTTTCAAAATTATAAAAACAATGATAAAACTAAAAATGAGGAGTCATTCATTCCAAAATGGCCAGAGTCGAGATAATGGTACTGATACGTAACATACCTGACACCTATAGCTGATGATATTGCTCAGAACATGTGCTATCTCTGATATCAACATGATTAAAATATATGTTCAATTCATTTATATGATTCGAATAGCTTAAAAGATATGTGATAGATTTCTATATGTAGCTGTTTAGACTGAAATTTTGGAAATATATATAAATATACATGAATAATTTTATATATGAATGATATAATTTGTTTTAATAGGTGCAGAGAATAAACGTTTCTTCAAATTTTGTGATTTGGAATTTCTAAAGACAGCACAGTATCCTTAAAATATCTAAAATATCGAAAGTGTTTTATTATTTTTTTTAATTGTTTAGGTTTCCTAAACACTTGTACAAAATTCCATAGCTCTATCTAACTTATATAGAGTCATTTAAAATTTCTTTAACAGCGTACCAGACAGCATTTAATTGACCTTCAAACCACTTTTTCTCAGCTTTTTTTTATTTTTCAAGATGGTCACACATTTAAAATACTGAGGTGTTTTTGTAATCAATAAAGAATTTTTTCTCTGGTTATTTTTCAGAATACATTTGATATATAATTCTCTGTGGATGAAATAGGACGCAGTTAATAGTTTTTTTTTTTCAAAAAAAAATCCCACAAACTTAGATGTAGCCGTTGTTTTACTGTTCTTTTTAAATGTCTTACAGAGAGAAAGAAAAATATTTCTAAGACTATGAATAATACTAACATAACAATACCCAAGAATGGAATTGTGAGAATCCCTTTTAAAAATTGAGGAAAAAAAATTATTTAAAAATATTAAAATTTGCAGAAGTAATAGGAATTTTAAAATATTGAAATATTTTTTTAAAAAATTAAAATTTTAAGCGATTGTGTGATTGAAAATGAAAATCTTCTTTTGAAAAATATATTTTAAATGTATTCAGATATAGTGAATATAAACTTTTTCTTATAAATATCTAAAAAAATAATTGCTTGCAGGGTACTGTATCATTTTAATGAATTAATAAAGCATCGTAAAATTTTAATTATTACCGTGAAATAACACAAAAATCCAGTTAAAATTTCTATAAATGTTGATTTGTTTGGTTTTAGAAAGACGTAGATGGAAGTAACCCGCTCTTTGGAGAAATTTGTCAAAACTGCTGAGTTCTTCAATGACGACCTTCTAAAGGTCATGAAGAGCTAAGAAAGATGTATAACTCTAGATGGATAGCATCTATTTTGATTATTTTTATGAATAGTTAAAACTTTACGTTACCCCAGAATAATAATTAAAACTTTGCAATATCGATGGCTATTTCAATTTACGACTTCCTGAAACCAAACAAATCAAACTTAATCGCTATGATTCACAACAAAACAAGTATGTACACAAGAAACGATTAATATACAGAATAAATTTTATCGAGATATCTCGGTTATTTTATAATAAGAATTAAAATTCACTTATGCGCGCTTCAAACATTTCAAGGTCAAAGAGTAAAAGAGTAGAATCTATCTTGTTTGCTGCAGGAATGTTACCCCTTCTGTCCTTTTAGAAATTCATTCCCCCACGCTCTTCCGTTATTGTTCAACCTGTTCTTGAACAAACAGGTGCAAGGAAACGAGCAAAGAATTGAACTGTTAAGAAACTAAAGAACAATTTTTAAATTTTGGTCAGTTGCTTACTTTACTAAATGGCGAAAAGAACCAAACTGTCGCTTGCTTTTAAAATGTATTATATCAAAAAATTAGAAGAGAATTCGTACTCTTCTAAAAATGATAGTTAGCAGAACACTATAAAATACCCGAATCAACTTTATGAGGAATTTTGAAAAATCGGGACGCAATAATTATCGCTAATCGAGACTGTGGAATACATAATGTGAAAAGAAACCGAATTCACAAGACGGAGAACACGAAGAGTTTGAAAATTGTTGCTGCAATGGCTTAAAGAAACTTCCTCATCGAACATTCCAGTGAATATGGAGGTTTTACGAGCGAAGGCCTTAGAGTTGTCAAACAAATTTGACATGGAGAAATTTTCTGCATCCTATGGATGGATAGCAAAGTTTAAAAATTTGCATGGCCTAGCCACTCGTGTTCTTTCTTGTGAAAATGCGAGTGTAAACGAAGGAATTACACTCATACAGCAGCAATAGAAGCGTTGGAAACCCTGCATGATTTTCTTCAATACAATTTTTGAAATGAAGGAACCTTTTCACGTCTTGATGAACTTCACAAAACTCAGTTCGAAAGTTCACTGAAACGAAAACAAACTCTATTGTAAATTATTGTTACAAAATGTTAGTTTGAAACGAAATTTAAGTACATGAACATTTGGAATTTTTCTGTTCTTAATAACATATACGGAAGTTACGAAGGTATGTATACTTCTATTTTTTTAGTTACCTTAAATAGCTTTATATGCATAAAATCAACCAACAATACGATATTTGTATAGTATGTACGTACTTAAATTACTCAAATTTCAGCTTTTTTTCAGTTATATGCATTTATGCGCGTTTCTTTCGTTGTCTCACATGACAGCGTATAAGTGAGATATCACTGTTGTATAGGATATTGTAATGCTTTGCCTCTCCAAACAATCACAGAAAATCGGATCATGAACACTTAGCTCGTCGGTGACGCTTTTGCGACAGCTTTTAAACTTTTCCTGCCAAGCGTGAAAACTTACGCTGTTCATACAACTACTACCAAAGTCTGTGCGTCTTAGAAAATATTTATAATTGCTTTACAATTTCCGAAAGTAAAAGTAAAATAACAGAACTCGGTTTTTGAAAAGTACTTTTTTCGAGCTGACATAACATTGTAACTAAGACTTCAGAGGTTATATTTATGTAAATATGAATCTAGGAAACTGAATAACACTCTTCGCAAGGTTGCCAATTAACACTTACGAAAGTTTCAGTTGTTTGCAATAAGAGTTCCCTTCACTAAAAATGTTAGTCTGTTTAACTATTGAATGATCCTTGTAACGTTGTAATAAAACAAACGTGCTAGATAATTATGAAAATCAAACAGATCTGATTACATACATCAATACGTAACATTAACAAGAATTAAACTAATTAATAAAATAATTATATCGGTCTTAAATACTTAGGCTTATTAGTAAATAAATAAACTGAATTAAAAATATTTCCGAGTTTTATTACGTAAAATCTGAATCTGTAAATGTTAAATTACTGAATAAAATTTTCTCATCTTTCATTACATGAAATCGAATTCAAATTCTAACACATTTTCCATTCTTCTTTATTATTTTCTTTCATTATTTTTTTCCTAGTCTCTTTATATTTTTAAAGCGACATGAAATATTTTCATGACATACGTAAAAAATATCAGAAAGGAATTCTAGTTATATTAATATATGGATGGACAAAGTAGTCATTTTTCAACTATGCATATTTTTATAATCTTGCATCACATTAAATAAACTGTTGAGATATTAAATTTTAAAATGGAAAACAGCGAGACTATAATTGTCTTACACTTTCTATAATTAATTAAAAATTTAACATACCGATATTATAAAGTAATATTTAATCATCCATTAAAAATTATAACTTTTTTATGCTTACAAATAATCCGAAGTTCAATCACAAGTTATATAATTTATACAAGTACAGCGCACTAAAATAAAATGGTATACATTACTTTTGTACATTTTATCAGCAAACGCATAACAAAATAGCGTTTTAAATAATAATAATAATAAATATTGTAGAGCATGACCAATGTAAATTAACGTAGCGAAACGTTTTAATTATTTTTGACAAGAATAATAATTTCTATAGCACTTTCAGTTTCATGTAAAATAGAAATTTAAATTGTATAAGAACAGCTTCATTTTTTACGATACTGATGATTTTAAATGTTTGGATCGGATATTGAAGAATGCTTCCAAACACTTAAACACCCTACAATTTTCTAGAATTTCTGTAGTTAGCGACAACTGTGATGTTGAAAATAACTTACGAATATAACACTTTGGGAAAAACTCAATTGTACGCACGTTTAAAAGAAAATGAGGTAATAAAAAGGATCGCTACCAACTTAGTGTCTCGAATTCTGATTAGACAAGCAAAAAATAACCACCATATTTTGCCAAAAAACTGAATGACTCTCTGTCCCTCGCAGTTTGAACACCTAACCGAGATCTGTGTTAAACTTATTTTCTTGCTTGAATAGGGACATGTAAAGATAATGATTCAACGATGTAGAAACGGTCAAGAACACAATCCAAAGAGAGACTGTCAGTCATCACTATAAATGAATGTCAAAAAGGTTACCAACAATGTAATCACCAATTAGACAACGTTATTTAGCATAATGGAGAGTATTTTGCAGGTTTTAAAGCTTTTTTTTTTCAAAAAAATTGAAATACACAACTTTCTAAAAATAATCCATTATGGAGCAAGTATACCTTCATACATTTATAGTATACTGGGAAAATATTTAATTTATATTATATTACTTTCATAGTTTTATACTGATAGGCAAAGAAATATATTAAAGACTGGTAAAAAGTATTTAATATCTACTTCAAAAATTTTTTCAGTGTAACGAGCTGTTTGTGTTTTGTTATCAAGAGATATTAAAGATAGTATTTGTTTCATGACCTTAAATAACTTTTTAAAGTTAAACAACAATTATTTGAGAGTTTCTTTCGATTTACTTAGGATGATACTCATTGTTTAGGATGATAGAGCTTTTTTGTCGTTCCTTTGTACTCATCTGGACAACATCAGCATATCAGTTCCATTTCTTTCAACTCTTAACAAGTTTCTAGCAGGAAAACTGGATAAGAGTTGAAATGTCACATGAGAAAACTTAGGTTTGCTGAAATCATTAGAACTCCAAGTTATGACGAAGAAATGAGGAAATATTTTGCCTAATGTGAGAAAATAAAATTTGTGACTTTGTTTTCTTAAGCGATTTTTATTTAAAATCCATTGATGAATTTTCCCTTTAATCACAGTTGGCTTTTAAAGAGTTTTTCAGCATTCCTATTTTACACCAGAAAAAAAAATACTTAGCTAAACTGTAATTAAACCATGATTTTAAAAGTTTGTTTCCAATTTTTTTTTCAGTTATGGAAGAGGATACAGGTTCTATAATTAGCCTTTGCATGAGGTAGTAAAATCCTCATCCATATTCTAATATATATTTTTTTAAATTAAGAAATCTATGTTAGTGAATTGGTTGAAATCGTGAGTTTATTTCATGAAAGATGGCTGAATCTAAATGTAGGTTCAAGTCCAGATTCCGTTGTGGCCATCCTCTGAATATTTATTCTATCGAACCTAATTGAAGTATTCAAATATTCTTAAATGAAATTGAAAGAAATAGAAATTAACTCTCTCTCGTCTCTGTCGTTTAACTAATATATATAAGTTAAACCTTTTATTTATTTATTTTCAAATCATCGGCTTGCAATATTTTCTCCCCCTCTCAACTAAATCTTAACGTGCCTACAATCTAGCTTGGAATTTTAATTAAATCAATCTCTTATTCACTTGCACGAGTCCATTGGGGTGCAATCACCGAGAACCGATGTTCGAGTGCGTATAAAACGATATCCCCTCACTCTAGAAGATTTTTTAAAAGGTCTGTCAGCTATCGCTACAGATTCGCTCACGTCCACAATGACCACTTGCTATCGATCTCTCTCATAACCCTTTAACAACTTCTCTCAATTTTTTTATTTCCCATTCCTTTATTCAATTAGGAATAACATTTCTTTAGCTTAACTAATTTGCTTGAATAACATTTTATTTAGTTAAGTCGATGTAGTATTTTATTCAATTCACTTTATGAAAAGTCTCAAAAGTTGGTAGAAAATTGCGAATAGCCCAACATTACAATTCTACTAGAGAAATTTTCTTGAGCAACGTGAAATACTACAAACTATACCTAACTAAATGAGTCTGAAGCTCCTCTCTTGGTAAGATGTCAAAGTTAAGAAAGAGATTTTACAGAGGCAAAATATGTTTCGCTACGTTTTTCTTCAGATAGTATGTAATTCTTGTCCATTAGATTGGTTTGTGTTAACGTCCCTCTATAGCAACATGAATGGATGACAAACAATTGACCTCTTAGTTCATTACCATGATTCAGTGGCAATGGCAGGATTTATGCTGGTATTCCTAAAGCCTTTTCCACATCAAGTCTTCTAACCCTTATTATAATAATATAATACATAGTAACCTCTATAGTTTCTCACAATGATTTTGATGAAATTCGGATTTGGAACTACGTCTCGTGGGACCATTATTAAATTGAAATGCTAAGTAACAGCAGTTTTTTGTGGCTGAGATATTCTTATTGGAGATTGCTGAATAAAGCCGACTACGAGGTCATATTCATGATCTTGTGGTCGGCTTCATTTCAGCAGATTCGAAAATTTGAGTCCCGATGCCACAAAAGACCCTTCACGTAGCGAGATAAATGCACATTAAATTTATCAAAGCCTACCGATTTAACATGCATGCTGCTGTGGTGTGGAAATTAGGAGGAGAATATGTTGTTAGTCTAAGTTTCCTCTTCGTCTCACAATAGTACTCACAATTACGATACTCGTCAATAATACCTTGCATATAGCTTTAAAATGGCGTTAATTGAGATTTTTAAGTATGTTATTGTTACGAACCCTCAATGACGCTTCCCTGCAACGTGATTCTTATAAATGAAAATAGAAAGGCACACTTACAGCAATTTGTCGGGTACCGGGGAAAAGTTAAATAATGAATCCAATCTTGGTGATATTTATGATGAGTTGAAGACAAAATGAAGCTTCTCGAAAATCCTTGGTTTTTTCTTCATGTCTGTTAGGATAAAGGTATCGGAATCTTACCTGTGACGTCATACCTGGTAGGGCGGCTAAGAATTTGCAGAAAATTATAAGATGAAACAGTTTGCCTTAGGAAATCTGTGCCTTTGGAGTTTGTCTTAAGAAATCGGTCTTTAGAATCTGTTGCAGAATCTGTCTTTGAAGTGTACTTAGAAGATTTGAACGTAGTGCGAGCTAGTATGCTGGTGAACTAAGTTATTGAAAGTACTGTGTATTATGTTATTATAATTTCTGCATGTTTGTGAATAATCATTTTCCTTTATCTCGTTGTTGGACTGTTTTCATTGTACTCACGCAAGACGATTTTTGTAATAAAATGCAATTTAAAGTACATACGAGTACTTTTGAATAAAATGTTTTCTGCTTAGACTACAAGTGAAGAAATTTAGTCTGAATACTAACAAACTTAAAAAAGATTTGACTTATTGTAGTAAATTACTATTACACATTTTAACAGCACGATATCATTGATTCCCTCTTAGTATTTTTAAGACATGACTTTGGGTTATTTAATGAAACGTTTTTGTAGTATTGTGTTTTATTTGAAAAAATTATTTTAAAATAATGGAATAGTTTTCGCAGTGACTTAAGTATTACGAAAACTTTAGAAGCTAATCCAAATCCAAACAAATCTGAAATTGTGTAAGATATTATTAAACTCTGATTACAACAATATATTTTTAATTTTAAACTCAAACACATTAATCATAATAGTTAGTAAATGAAAACTCATTGAATTTAGCTCATTTCATTACTGGTTATTGGCCTCTACGTACCCATTATTTAATTATTGTTTTCTTTCACTTATTATGAGCTTTGAATAGACATAAAGCATTTCAAATCGAAGAACTGTCTGGAAACAATGGAGAAAAAAATTACATAAAGCGGCATTCGCACGATTTGGCCAAGCAGCAGGTTTATACGGGTCTACTGTGACATGAAAATGGATGGAAGTAATTGGATTACTAGTTGTGATTACCAAAAACAATTCATTTTATTTGAGATATCATAATGATAAAATTACGTTAACACTTTTAAGAATTCATGAGCTGTAATAGATAGAAAAGTTACATTAAAATTTATGAATGTATGCCAACTATGCAATAGATTTGTTCGCCAATTTTGAATATGCTACATATTCATTTCAAAAGGAGTTAGAAGAGGGAGAGTATTAATTTCCTTTTTTCCCAGTTATGAAATTCAATAATTTATTGATTTACTACAGCATATTCAGTAATAATTGAACTCACACAAGACAAAGAACTAAATAGTTTTTTTAATGTAAACAAAATATAAGGATAAGATAAGAAGGTTACAAACCAAGATTTAATTTCATTTCCGCGAATAAGTTATATTTTTTTTCTAAGTTTATCTATATTTGGCTGACTGATGATCCTTCATCAGTATCAATCCGAATCATTGATAAGGAAGCATCCTTCACGATATTTGAAACTCAAATTCAAGGAGGAGCCATCGGATGGTAAGATTGTAACTTTGGGGCATTAGCGATATTATCTTCACGATATTCTTTTCTAAAGACGGCCTGATTCCATTCGATTGCAGTCCAATCCTTTCTAGTGCGACACCACTCCAAACAGACGCAACGATGAGTGGTTTTCAATGGCAGTACACGTAGCGGGCACCTCAATAGCAACCGTACTTCGGCCACGCTCCTTGAGATGGTACGGACTGATACAGAGGCCCATAGTGAAGATACTGCCTGCGTATGGATAGTGGACAATGAGACAGTTGGAGTTATGCGTGTGTGTCGTATGTTGTGACGGTCTTCTCGACTACTGGTCTGCCGAGGGCGTCTTGAGTCTGGTCACAGTGTAACAGACGTCTCTCGCGTATACTGGTCCCAACACCTCCTACCAGTAAAGTCTGAACAGCCAACGTAACGAGCTACTTGCCGAGCTGACCACAGGTTTCTATCATCTGTATGATTCTTCCTCTCACGAACTCTGACAGCTACTCACATTGTCTCCGAGGGAATTGTCTGCTCCCATTGTCAGAAAATTAGACTTTTAAACTGACAACTTTCAATTTTTCTTTACCAAACTTTGATTTTTCAATGAAAAGAATTTGTAATACTTTTAACAACTGTTTGGAGCAACATAACCTGATTTGGCTCTTGCACCAAGAAACCCAATTGTCCCACGCTAAACTACTGTAATGCCCAAAATTAACCCGCTGTTATTACAACGCAATCATACTATCATTTTAAATTTGTTTATAATTTATTAATTTTTTTCCTCGTTAGAGCTTTATTTACGCCGTTTGTAAAACCAATTTAGGAAGATTAGTGTGATTAAATTATTTGAAACAAGTAAACTTTACAAAAAATTGCACAAATTTATGAGTACATCAAACATTTTATTATAATTCAAAGAAATGAAATTTAAAAAAAATGCAACGCAAGACACAAAAATCCGTTAGAATAACTAAACAGAATAGTTATCGTCAAAATGTTTGTTCAATTACATAGTTTTCTTGGTAAAAAAAAAAATTAAGCAAGCCTTTATCTTAATGTGACAACTCTTTACTTGGCAATTTTATAAAGGAAATCAAACAATGAATAACTTCATTTGATACATTTGAAGAATCTTCCAAGCAATCGCTTTTTTTTACTATTTTTCATTTATGTACATAGTGAAAGTGCAAATAACATAAAATCATGAAATTAAACTCATTGTTGATACATTAATTTCATAAGTTTGAGTATGAGAAATAGGATTGTTATTTTTAAGAATTTTGCTCCAATTGTACTTTTAATAAAGAAACTTTATAATCTGAACATCAGCGAAATCATTAATGTAAAAAAAATGCAAGTAATGTTTTTAAATAAAACCTCTTTTAAAATAATTTAAGAGATATTTAAGCAAACAACATAAACTTAGAAATATATTAATATTCAAAAGCTAGACTTTTATTTTCTAAGCTACCGAATAATTATTAAAAATGAATTGTAACTTTTGTCTATAATGGTATGAATGATTATTAGAATTGTGAGGTTAAAAAATGCATTCGTACTCCTTAAAATCAATTGACTATTTTTGTCAAACTAGAAAATATAACAAAAAGACTCGATATTCTGTCAACAATGAAAAGCAAGATTTCAAACTCAGTTTTCTATTCTGTATTACCTGGATAACGATCTAACTTCAAGTACGTGATTTTATATAACCTTGTTTAACCAGTATTTTGACCAAAAAATATAACCAAATAAATACAAAATATGTCGGCTACTATCATAGACATTGTCATAAGGTCTTAGATTTACCAATATACCTATGAAATGTAGATATGACTAACAGATGGCGTTACGTTTAGTGATTTGATATACAAGCATTTTTTTGACTGTTCCTTTCCCACGTCTAGATGACAGTTTTAAACTTTATTAGCCTTACACTCCCGCACTTGCTTTGTTTGACGCAGCATGGTCACATCTGACTGTTGCGCCATAAGACTTCACCATCACATGACACTATTCCTAACCTAAAGAACTATTCATGTGGGAAAAATAATGGAGAATAAATTCATAAATTTTATCTGCTTTGAAAATATCGAATTTTATACAAAAAAGACAATTTGTGGGAGATGTGGATTTATTTCTTCATTTCGAAGAACACTACTGCACAAACGTTTCGAATACTGGTGTAAGCTTACATTGAACAAGTGCTATCTCAAGACACATGTAGTTTTTGGATCAATTCATTCAAAACATGAAATTTAGTATGAAAGACAAGGCTATGTGAAAACCACCGAAAATTTTTGAAGATGCAGTTTTGTAAGCATTTCTGGAAGAAGAATCTATTCAAACTGAACCAAAAATGGTGAAATTAAGTGTGACTTCAAGTGTTAACAAGTTTTTACAAGCGATGGAAAAAATGCAACAACACGAAAAGAAGTAGAGGAGTACCACACGATTTGATTGAAAGAGAAATGGAGAATTGAAATACATGAATCAAACTCCTGCTGAATAGACACCAACGGATATGTTTCCCACATCGAAACTGAACAGGTGATGAAAAATTGATTTTTGATGATCCCAAGTGAAGAAAATCATAAGATGATCCAGACTATTGATCACGACGGCATAATAAATCACTTTAAGACGATACTAGGTGTTTCATCGGAACAAATGGGTTATTTTTATTATGAATTTCTCAAACCAGGAGAAACTATTTTTATTTGCTACCAATAACAAACGACTAAATTCAACTATGTATTAATCACAAAAAGTCTGAAATTTTAACCTTAGACGTGGAAAAGTCTAAGTTTGCTATATGACAATAACCCAGCCCACCCTACAAAAGTTACAAAAGAAACTTTAAATCAGGAGAAACTATTCTAATTGGGATGTATTACCTTACTCGCCGTATTTGCTGCAAATTGATGATACGGACTACCACTTCTTCCGGTCGATGGTAAACGGAATTCCTGATCAGCCCTTTGCTAATTTCGAAGTAGCGATAAAATCAGTCCATTCTTGGTTTGCTTTAAAAAATAAGTTTCTATCGTGGTCGAATCCATCTCTTTTCAAAAAAGGAATTGAAAAGATTCAGCGTTGAACGATGTATACTTCAAATAAATAACTTTACCATTCATTTCAAACTAACGTATTTTTCTTTTATAAAATCCGCATTTCATAGGTATGCATTTGATATATATACACGGATGAAATAGATGTGGTAAACTAGAGGACATACATGGACGACATTGTTTTCGTCGAGTCGTGGGTTCGAGCTCTGATACTACTGAGAAATGTAAACAAATTACTTCCAATCTTTAGAAATAGTTTAATATTAAAATGTTTTTATTTTCTAAGAATAAATAATTATTAGAAATGCTACTTTCAGGCATAAAAATGGCAAGACTATGTTGTGAGAATTCTATAAAAATGAATTGTGAGAATTCTATAAAAATGAA
>BMAW01093237.1:174931-185656 GCA_019974015.1 Nephila pilipes
TGTGAGAATTCTATAAAAATGAATTGTGAGAATTCTATAAAAATGAAAGATGGTACTTGTGTTAAATCCATTGATTATTTTCACCATACCTGATAATGCCGCCAAACGATGAGATATTTTTTCAGTGATGGAAAGCAAGACTGATGTTTCATAAGACCCGCAATGTATATGGTTCATCCACAATAAATCTAATTTTGGTAATAAGTTCTGTTGGCGTGATGTGGAATTTTGAAAGAGGAGGTTCCGGCTAGGATGTCGTTCTCGTTACTTAACCGAAGTTCAAAATTACAGATTTCATCACCAACAACTTTCGTCTTGATTTTCAGTGCTCCGTTAATAAACAATCAGAATCAACTACATAGGTAAATAAATGTAACATTATATTCCCAATGAAGTGGATTCGTTTGTTCGTTATCTTGAAAGGAATTAAGAATTTTTCGTTGACCAACTGATTAGTGTAAATTCGTCTGGAAGAATACCAATTTTCATCTCGATGCAGTCAACACAAGTACCAAACTATATTAGCCTGCATTCGCGGAACTTTTAAATTTATCGCACATCAAAATTGTATGCTCAAGACTAAAAAATATTTTTTCGATAATTTAATGCTCAAAATTATAAAATATTTTTTTCTATAATTTAATGTATAGTACGCATTTTATAGAATTAAAAATAAACTAAAGATGTTCAGAGCTTCGAGTATATTGCCATCGCCTTAAATCAAAGAATTTTTTTTTTTTGGAAATCCCGGATATAAATTACAACAATAAATTAGGACTTTGAAAATTAAGCTTTGAATTGCTAAAAATTATCTCATTTTTGTATACAGCAATTACATGTATGGAAAGATTATACAAATATTAACAGAAAAGTAGCTTTTAATTAAAAATTAGAAATTTTGTGTGATTAAAATGAAACTTACAATTTTAGAACAACGAATAGTTTTTAAAATAGTAACCAATGTAAAATTTCTTTATCATAAAGTTTTATTTGTATTTTAATATGCATTAAAACAAAAAAAAGACTAATACTTAAGGAGTTATTCGTTATAGGTTTTGAAATTCATAATTCATAAGTTTCCCTAAATTGTCATAAGTTAAAATTATTTCTTTTGAGCAAAATAAAGTATTCAGATGATTGTAAAAACTATGCAAATATATCAAAACAGTTTTTACTATTTTCTAAAGCTCCATTCAAATTGCAAGTACGTAATGGATTTTCCAAAAACACAATGCGAGTTTAATAAACAATCGCAACCGTATCCCATTATTTAAAAATCAATTTACTTACGGACAACTAAGAGCGAATTGAGACTATTACTGGACACCATTTCAGTTACCACACTTATTTTCAACAATTCATTTTATGAGCCCTATCTTTGTAAAGATTCACAATGAAAGCAATTTTCTTCCTCTAATTTTGAAAAAAGTCATGTATTATTGCAAAATCAGTTTATATTACATCTTCGTTTAAAAAGTTAATGTTCACTTAAAAAATACCACTTCTTGTATGAGTGTAAGCTCAGCCCATAATCTATATATATATAAGCGAAATATCACTGACTTACTCATCACGAGATCTTTAAGACTAAAGAACCGATTGACTTGAAATTTCGCATAGTTACTCATTTTGTGATGTAGACGATTATTAAGAACGGATTTTACGGAAGTCTTATTCAAAATGTAATTTTCATCCGTTAATCTACTCTTATCCATCGGTTATGTGATTTTTAGCGACTTTATCGCCAAAAATGATATGACCGACGCCGAACGGAATATATTTATATTTGTATACTGTGTATTGTCACCAATGAAGTTTACTTGGTGAGATTTGCTCGTGCGAAATGGAAAAATACAAATAATTTTATATTGAAGCGCTGATGGAGGATTGGCAAGATTTTGACGAAGAGGCTCTTCATGCGAAAGTTTGTGCATGTCGAAAATAGGAAACGTACATATTCAGCGATAGTAATAAATGAGTTTGGAATTCCGCGGTAGGTGAATGTGTAGTTTAGCTCCAAAACTGAGCGGGAATTTGAAGAATACTAAAATGATGACTTCTTACGGAGTAGCGCACACGCAAGACAATCTTCGTTTACTGGAGGACCTCGCTACATACATGAACGAACTCAAGAGACTATGGCATACGTAAGACATTTTGGCCGTCCCGACTTGCACGACTTTTTTTTAAGGATTGCTATCACTTGAAATCCTAAATGGTCAGAAATCAAAGATGTCTTGATGAGAGGATTTAAATCTTATGATAGACACGATGCCATTGCGAGGGTATTTCATTTGAAAGCTAAGCACATGATGAATCTTCTGACAAAAGGTTGCATCTTTTGCAATACTATGGGTAACATGTATACGGTGGAATGAATTTTATCCATGTTATGTATATATGGGGTGACTGTTTGCTAATTTTTTTTTATTTTCTCATATATTTGAAAGTCGTGGATAACCATTATTACAGACAATCTATTTCTTAAAATTTTAAATTTAGATTACCATTAACGTTTTAAAAATTGAAATTTTTCTTGATATTTTACGTATAGGCTCCAAAATATTATATTATCGTCTTTCCAGCGAAGCGGGCGAGTATCAGCTAGTCTTATTATAAGTACCTGAAAAACACTGATTAACATTTCGGTTCTTCTTATATACATCATCCTATTTCTTGCAGATAGATCGGTAATTGTTCATTAATGAGATCTTCTTTTTCTCTCTTATTCGCTTGTATCCTTTAGGCTCACAAAACTCCTGAATAAAAATTTAAAAGATCTCGTAAAATGGATATTTTTATAAGATTTTAAGAATTATTTTCAGTAAGAAATTCTCTAGATTTATAAGTGATATTTTTTTTTTCAAAGTTCAAGTAATTTCTTTAAAACTTTTGATTTAGTATCAATACATAAATTATTAGAAATAATCCTTGAATTATCCAATCAAATAACAAATACAACCCACGAAATGGTGTTTTGACACTTTGAAATACTACAAAAAAAACCCACGAAAATACATTGTTGATGCTATCAGAATAAAGTATTGTCTTGTGCGGGAAGAAAATATTCCATTAATCATTTGTTTTATACTTTAAAGGTATTGTCCCAGGTAGGGCTTATTTTCCTTCAGTAAATATGGAATTCACAGCCCCGAGGCACTATTGTTTATTTTCTTTAAGGTTTCATGACTTTGGTAAATCCTGGTGACGCGTCCAAGAATACTTTGCGAATCCTTTATTTATGATTCTTGTCAACCATTTCTTCTTTTTATTCAATCTTTCTTATATCTAGGTAACAGGAACACACTGTAGAGTGCCGTATAATTAGGTTTGGCCTTAGCTCCATAAGAATCTTAGCATTTATTCACTCACTAGAGAAATTATTCTCTTCAAAATAAAACATGGTACCGATACAGTGTCTTTAAAATATTTAAAAAAAAATTATTTTCTTTTCCTGTGACTGAATAACCCAGAACCTTTTTATATTTATCTTGTTTTATATTTTTGCTCTATTATGTTTATGTTATACATTTGTATGTTCCCTACATCTTTTCTGTGATTAATGTGGCTGCGATATCCTAGTGATTAACGTAGTGGGTTCATCGCCGGCGGTTTTCGGCGAGTCGTAGGTTCAAGCCTTGATGTCACTAAGTACTCGCCTTGTAGACAGGGAAGAGGCACGTTAAATCTATCGGTGTTTGAAGTCTTAACGGTGCCATGGTATGGAATTTAGGAGAAGGAAGTTTCAGCTCAGGTGTTATCCTCGTCACTTGACGGCGGTTCAAAATTAGGAGATCCATCGCCAATGGCCCTCGTGTTACTTCTTGAGAGTCGTTAATAAAATCAAACAAAACTTTCTGCGATTAATTTTAAAGTTAATGTTCAAGTGTATTGCTTCAGAGATTGTGAAGAAATTAGACTCCTTCCAGGTTTATCTGACAATTCTTCTTACGATATCTTAGAAAAACATATTAAAGAAAAAATTAAAGTATGCACTTTACTTCAGTTCTTTCATATGCAGTGTGTACCAGAACTAATCATTCAATTTTGGTGGATAGATAAAAATAGCAAAAGAAGACGATTTCTCATCAGAATGCATGGGTGCCTGTTTGATGGTTCATTAATGCCGCACAGAGAAGCAACACGAGTTCTGTTGGTTTAATATCTTCTAATTTTGAGCTTGATTAAGTGACGAGGACAACACCTGAAAAAATACCTGCCTTTCCTAACTTCTACCCTGAACCAACAGGATGATTAAGGACCTCGATCAGCCTCTCCACTCTACAAGTATTAAAAGGCATCAGGGCTCGAGCCATGACTCTATGAAAATAAAACCGTCCGTGAATATACGACCATGATCACTAGGCTACCAAGGCCATAAAATGTAGGTGCACGCGAAATTGCCTCGTGGTAGACTGGTCGTAAATCGACATTGTGACTAAAACACTTATATTTGGTGAGAGTGATCACGAGTATTTATCCTGTAATATTCCATATACCGTTCATCGTATTTTAATTGACTATCTAGAGTTTCTTAAACATCTTTTAACCTTTTTTTAAGTAATCTGTTTTAAATTTGTCATACATGATAAAGGAAAAGTCCCACCACCATTTAATTGCACTTTTTATACAAATTTCGGTTTTTACACCATTTCTAAAATTTTAACCCTATTATCCTACACTATTTTCTTACCAATCATTAGTTTTCAATCCTTATTTTATCACAATGTGAAATAAAAAAAAATTGTCGAGGCTTCCTATTAAGTTTCTGCCCAGTTTTTGCTCTTGTGTACATTGTGAAACCTTACTAAGTCTAACTTACTCCACAATATGACATAGCAGAAATAGCATGAACTAATCACTTTAAACCAGGGAAAACATTTGTGCAAACAATTTCACAAAATACTGAACAATAGAGGGTGCCACGCGACCAGGAAACAGCTGAAGCGACCCAAAGTGAGCCAAGACCTAAAAACCAGAATAATCAGCATACTAAGCAAAAACGTAACGACAAGCAAACTAAAAACAATAGATCTTTCACCATTTTTGATGCGGCAAAGGAGCTGAAAAGCTTCTTTGCCATGTTTCCTACTCTACTTAATACCTCCGAATCTATGAGTAAGGTCGCCGATAAAAATGATAAATTAAATCTATTTTTCCAGGGTATTGTTAACCAAGTGTAAAAACTATTAATGTCTGTACAAAATTATCTTGGTCTCACAATAGTCACATGGAACGTAGAAGGTGTCAGATCCCGTATAGTCGAGTTGCGGGATTTTATAGACAAGCATAACCCTGATATCCTATTTTTGTAAGAAACCCACCTGGGACCGATACACACACTTAAAATGGCCAATTACATCACGTACAGAAATGATAGACTCACTCCAGATCCAAGCAACCACTTAAGAGGAGGAACTGCGATTCTCATCAAAAATTTTCTTTCACACCACAACATCCCAACACCACCGCTCGTTGCATCGGAGGCAACAACGATTGTGCTTACTGCACTGAGCGGTGTTGACACATATTTCACTTCCATCTATGTCCTCCCCAGTGTTAGAAAAACCCTACTCCCTCCGGACCTAGAGAAAATCCTAGCAATAGGAAAACCCTCTATGAACTGTGGGGACTTTAATGCTAAACACACAAGCTGGGGCTGCAAATATTCAGACCACAGAGGTAAAAAACTTAGAAGCTTTGCGGATCAATATAACGTTAAAATACATTCACCACCCACCCCTACCCGCTTCTGCCTTAACGCCCAATCAACGATCGAACTACTACTCACGAGTGACTGCTATTGGCCAGTCACCCTCACCTCTCTCCCCGAGCTCAGCTTGGATCACAATCCAGTAAAAATTGCAATCAACTGCCAAACTACACGTTTCCATCATAATAGTAACAACAGAAGAACAGAATGGTGCCTGTTCAATAACACTCTTCGCAATAATGCAAAAGTCCTACCAAAATCAACTACTATAGAAGATCTTGAATCACAGGTTTCCGATTACACAACAGAAATCACAAATGCATACAATACCTCATCAAAAACAATACCACCACCACAACAAAACTTTATCAGCAGGGAAATCAAGGAACTTCTTCGATACAGAAATAGAGCCAGAAGAAAATAACAGTTTACAAAAACCCCTGCTGATAAAAATCATCTCAACAAAGTAAATAAACTCATACAAAACAAAATTTACAATTTCAAAACAGAACAAATCAAAGCAACTCTTTCAGCACTTAACTCGGAAAGTGGCTCCATCTGGGGATCAGCTAAAGAGTTAAGATACAAAAGCTCAAAGATTTCGACCCTCGCTGTCCCAGCAGGTATCGCATTGAGCGACACAGACAGATCAGAATTAATTGCTAATACACTTCAAAACTAATTTCAACTGAATGATATTCACACACCAAATCACGATAGCACAATTACACATATCGTTCACAACTACCTAGTCAATGAAAACAATTTTATTAATCTCCCACCTATCCCATCTCCACTACCATCTGAAATTATAACTTACGTAAATAAACTCAGCATCCACAAAACTCCAGGAAATGATAATATCACCAAGAAAATGATTAGAAATCTGCCTTTAATCTTTATTTTCACACTAACCAATATCATCTATGCCATGCTAGAACTCGGTCACTTTCCTCACCTATGGAAGACTGCTACAGTGGTCCCGATTCTAAAGCCGAAGAAAAATTCTTCAAACCTTGAAAACTACAGGCCAATTTCTCTCCTTCCCACTGTTGGGAAGATTGCTGAAAAGATAATCTAGAATAGAATGACTGATCACATGGCCAAAAACGACATCATCATCCCAGAACAACATGGTTTCAGGCCGGGTTTATCGATCACTCACCATTTCTTCAGAGTAGTAGAGTTCATAAAAGCTGCTCAAATGAATCGAGAAAAAGCAGGGGTGGTCTTTCCTGATATCGAAAAGGCATTCGACCGAGTCTGACATGAAGGGCTCATCTACAAACTCATCAAAAATGACTTTCATCCACACCTAATCGATTCTTACTTAAAAAATAGATCATTTGTTGTACAAATTAAAGGCACATACTCAACACCTAAGCCATTCAGCGCGGGCGTCCCTCAGGGCTCAATTTTAAGACCAGCCCTTTTCCAAAATTATGTGAACGATATACCACGATCAGACAACACAATTCTTTGCATGTTTACAAATGACAAAGCGATACTTGCAAAACACAAACACAAAAATAGTAGGCCACCACCTAAACAGTCACTTAGAGGACTCATTTGCTCACTTAGAGGACTGGTTTTCCAAATGGAAAATTGCACTGAATGTTTCTAAAACGGAAGCCGTCTTCTTTGTGAGAGGCAATTGTACTCCCACATATTGACATCCCATGAGAATGTCAATATTTATTTACACAACAACAAAATTCAATGGTGCCAAATATCTTGGAATTATACTTGATAAAGCCCTCACTTTTAATCAACACATTACACAAATTCAAAGAAAGTTTCGGCAAGCCGCGAATAAAGTCATCCCATTAATTCGCCGAAAATGCATTAGACTATAATAATAAGATGCTTGTCTATAAACAGATTCTGCGCCCAATCATAACCTACGCTTGTCCCGTCTGGAGGGATACAGCTCAGATTCACTATAATAAATTAGAAATCCTACAAAATAACATCATGAGAATGATATGCAACGCCAGATGGTTTATGAGAAATCCAATATATGAATCTCAGAAACTCCATAGACCTTCCCACAATCAAAGACCATATTAAAGAAATTTGTGATAAATTCCATATTAATGCTTACAGTTGCTTTAATCCCTCAATCTTAGAAACCCATGGATACAGAGATATGAGTTATAAATATCATATCCCCAGAATTCGTTTTTAAACACTTCCTACTTAATCGAAATATATATAGTAACATACCCTCCCAATATTTAAACCAATCAGATCTCACTCACTGGGTCCCTCGTAGAAACCCACAACTTGCCACGCCCACTCCAGATTCAACTAGAGCTGCTGCCTCCTGATTGGATAAACGCACTTCACCCTGTATCTCCCCACCCCTGCTATGTTATCTCAATAGTCGTCGTCATGTAATTTCTTAGATTATCATGCACTAATTTTTAAATTGTTCTGCTTTACTTAATTTCATTTTTATCTTAAATTTTACTCAGTTTAAATTCTTAATTATCATAATTCCCAATTGCACTGGACACTTGAAGTAATCAAGCAATAATACCATATCGAAGTTTAAAGCCCAAAGGTGCTAGGTACTCCAGTCGAAGACAATCATTACGAACTAATCACTTTTCACGCGAATGTTTCCTCAATCAGTGTTAATCTCTCTGTTGCATACGAAACAAACTGGCAAGCAATGCTACGTTTGATGAAGCTCGGCTGTTCTTCGATAGACTGTATGACAGATAATTTGACTGCAACCGTCCATGTCGATCGACTCTTTCCTATATAGCGTCTTATGATTCACGGGCGTGTTTACGGCAGAAAAGACTTTGCTAATGATTGTTCCTATAGCTAGACTCGTATGTTATGATAACTGAATTGTGCCTCCTCAACCATGGAAGCCATCCGCAAGCGACAGGATGTTGTGTTTCCTCAACATGAAAGTATTCCACCAGGGACATGATGCGTTAGCACGTCACACATCCGCTCCTACAGAGTATAAAAGGCGAGTCGTTCGCCACATCCAGTCATTCTGATTGTTTCAGAGCTCTCCTTCGACATGTCTTCATTGCCTTCTGTGCTCATGCCAACGTGTTTCAGTACTGTCTGTGACACATACCGGTAGAGGTTGCCTTGACCCGCATCCATGAGGATGGTTCCAATCCCGAAAGCGTTCGTCTTGACCGTAGACCACTTCCACCTGCCGATGAGTTCTAAGAATCGGTATACACCGGTATACCGGTATGATGCACCGGTGGATGCATCAGCATCTTCACTTCCGCTGGATATCCCGAGAAGTGTGCCCCTCGATTGCTTGTCATTTAGCGTGCTGGGACTGTACGCTCACCTGCACCAAGGGGAAGAAGGAGTGGTGTTGGTCAAGGACACCGAACAGAAGCATCTCTTTGTCTCGTATGGAATACCGGTCGTGTCAGTATATCATCTTCCCTGGTACAGAGACTATTGTACCCACCTATCAACAAGATGACGTGCATGTGGAGGGAAACAACTCCGAGTGCTGCTTGGTGAAGTCCTACTGATTCGCCCGGTACATGCAGCGTATCGAGCAGATGAACAATGAATTGTAACACAAACTGTGTCAAATGGATTGCTAAAAAGTATTGACCAAAAACTTCAACTGCTAAAATTGACGTTTTTACCGAAAAAAGGGGGACCTTGTTGACTCATGGTGTCGACTCGGTCCCCCCCTTTTCAAAACACATTGTGTCGAGATTGGAATGTAATCCTTAAAAAAATTGTGAGAATTGATTGTGATTTGTGAGAATTGCGAGATTGCATCAATAAAAATCTTCGTTTCTTTTAACTGTGTCAGGATGGTTACTTAAACCACCCATCTCGGGTGGGATACTCACTTGCCACACTAAGTGAAAAAAAATTTTGAGCCGAAAACTGCACTACAATAACACTTTTATTAAAAATATTCATGTAAAATTGCGAAAAGGTGAGCTCAAAATAACGGTATTTTGAGTAATTGTACTCTTTTGAATAATAAACGAGTTGGGATACGCATTGGAATTCTCGTCTTTCATATCAGGTCATTTTCCGCTTCCAGTCATTTTTTGAAAGGGTCACGTGCTCAACTATTTTTTCGTCCGACTGTAGCAGATGTATTTCAATTGCTAAAAAGTATAAACATGTTCCTATTTAGTTTGTCACAGTTTGTTTTAACTATTATTTTACTCTATTATTTTTTTTCTCTGTTTTTTTTTATCAATGCAAGAATGGTCGATTAAATTTACGAACAACGCCTGAATTCCGTTTTGTATTTTCTATAATTAGACGAAGTAATTTGTTGGTATTTCTATCATCTACGCAGGCTTAGCATGTGCATAAACACATAAAATACATATTTTAATCGTTTAAATTCTTATCAAGAGTGATTTAATATCTGCAGTATTCCAATTAAAACAAAATTGACGCTCGATAATCCGGCACGAATGTAGTCATGAACGTGCCGTGTTAAAGCGGGCTTATTTTATTTTCATTCATAAACCTGTACTATCTGAGTCTCGTAATCATATGATTACTACTCTAGCTAACTGCCCCGGTATTTCTTCAACTTGCTATAAGTGTATGAGTTAACAATAAACTAATTCTGAAGTTACCCTTTTCGGTACTGTGTCAAAGAGTTTAGTATATGATAACCGACTAAAAAAATAATTCGTGTCTTCTAGAAAAAATATTTATCTTACTTAAAAATTATGTGTTGATGAATTTTAATCTTTGAAAATCACTTAAATCAATTTAAAAACAAAAATCAGTTTTTATTTTGAAGTTTTTAGGAAATAATACGACGAAAATTACTTCTGAATGTGACGTTGGTCCTGATAGAAAACTCTTTGTTTGGATTTATATTTACAATTAAATTTATTTCAATTTATTTTTGAAAGTTTCGAGTTTATTTCTCATGGTAACGAGGAATCTTTTTCCTACGGAAAATACAAATTTTTTTTATTTGTCTAAAAGTTTTATAATGAAAATCAAAAGTAGAAATTATATCAAAAAGC
>BMAW01093243.1:0-11249 GCA_019974015.1 Nephila pilipes
GTGGGGGAATGCCGCCCCCGACACGTGGCATGCAGGTGCTGGCCTGTCCAGCTCTGCCCGGCTCCTGTTCCTTCGGGAACAGGGCTCGGTCTCACTACCCCCATGGAGTTGTAGCCGACCGCCGAGACAACTTGGGCGACTCGGAAGGTGGGCTCGTTGAGGTAAAGCTGCGCTGAGTGGTAGTACAATGGGTCAAAGAAGAGCTGACGCACTGATGAACCCAGCAGGATCCCGTAATGCACGTCGAGAGGCCACATCTTTGGAATCCACTCTTGCAGTGACTGCTCGCTCTGCTTTGCCTTCTGCTCTATCCATTTAAAAAATAAATGTATCTCTGCTCTTCTGTTTTGCCTTCCTTTTCCTCTTTTCCTGAATGCAGGGGAGAGAATCAAGAACACGTAGTGTAAGTATACTATTTTCCCACAAGTGTATGCATGTGTCTTTTATCAGGTGCCTGGCGGAGCAGGAAGCAAGGAAAAAAATGAATTTGTTCCTTTTGACTATGTCTGTTTATTTCACAAATGAATACACTCAAAAAGGGGTGGTACTTTTTCTTTTCACACGAAACTGGGATCAAATGTCTTGGTAAAGTGTTACAAAAATGTGTTTGTGTGAATGGATGAATGAATGTGTGTCGGGTTGCAACCTGATTAAAAAACTTGGTGTATTCAAACAAAAAAATATCGGTGTTTTCAAACAAAAAAATCTTGGTGTTTTCCAACAAAAAAATTCTTGGTGTTTTCAAACAAAAAAATTCTTGGTGTTTTCAAACAAAAAAATTCTTGGTGTTTTCAAACAAAAAAATTCTTTTGTGTTTTCAAACAAAAAAGTCTTGGCGTTTTCAAACAAAAAAGTCTTGGCGTTTTCAAAAAAAAAACTTGGTATGTTCAAACAAAAAATCTTGGTGTAAAGTGAATGCAAAGGGTCGGGGTCGTGGTGGGGCATTCACATAAAAATATTAAAATATTTTTGTTAAAATGTAATATTGTATTTCTTTTCAGGAACTTTGTGTATTAAAATAAAATAATTTTTTTTCCTTTTCAGGAGAGTGGTAAGACATTCATGTCAGTTGAATGCAAAAATATTCGCGTTCATATTGTACTTTTTATTAATGTCCGCGTCTTGTGGCTCTTAAAGCAAACTTTTTACCATTCTCTGCGTTCGTCTTGTGGCACTTAATGCAAATATTTTTACATATTTCTCCGCGTCTTGTGGCACTTAATGCAAATATTTTTAACTTTCTCTGCGTTCATCTTGTGGCTCTTAAAGCAAACTTTTTACCGTTCTCTGCGTTCGTCTTGTGGCACTTAATGCAAACTTTTTACCGATCTCTGCGTTCGTCTTGTAGCTCTTAAAGCAAACTTTTTACCGTTCGTTTTCACATGTTTTTTCGCGTTCTTCTCGTGGCTCTTAAAGCAAACTCTTTGCCGTTTTTCGCGTCGTGTGGCTCTTTAAGCAAACTTTTTACATGTTTCGCCGCGTTCGTCTTGTGGCACTTAATGCAAACTCTTTGCCGTTTTTCGCGTTCGCATAACAACGGTCGTCGGATGGTGAATGCAAAGGGTCGTGGTCGTGGTGGGGCATTCACATACAAAATGTTTAAATTTTCATGAGACCAGAGTAGGGTCTCAAAAAAAGGTGTGTTTGAAACAAATAAAATGGTTAAAACAAAACTGGTATTTGAAACAAAAAAAATGGTGTGTTTGAAACAAATATGCGTTGAATGAAATAAAAATTACAAACAAAATGGTCACAAAAAACTGGTGTGTTTCAAATAAAAAATGTTCAAACAAACAAAAACTGGTGTGTTTCAAATAAAATATGGTCACACAAACAAAATATGGTGTGTTTCAAATAAAAAATGTTCAAACAAACAAAATATGGTGTGTTTCAAATAAAAACGTTTCAAACAAAAAAAAACTGGTGTGTTTCAAATAAAATCTGGTCACACAAACAAAAACTAATGTGTTTCAAATAAAATCTGATGAAACAAATAAAATATAATAAAAAAAACAAAAGCTGGTTTGTTTCAAGTAAAAAATGTTGAAACAAGAAAAACTTGTGTGTTTCAAACAAAAAGTAATCAAACAAACAAAAACTGGTGTGTTTCAAATAAAATCTGATCACACAAACAAAAAATTGGTATGTTTCCAATAAAATCTGATCAAACAAACAAAATCTGGTGTGTTTCAAATAAAAACTTGAATTATTATGGTTTCATGATACAAATTACCAGAGTATGGTCCCAAACAAGGTGTGTTTAAGCAAAAACAATTCGAATGGTTTTATGAAACAAATTACCAGAGTATGGTCCCAAAAACCCATGCGTTTGAACAAAAACGATATACATTTTTATTTATGAAGGTACCATAGTATAAACCGTACATGGTGTTGAATAAATAACACAAGCTTGGAATTGTGTATCCAACTGAAAATGAAACACAAGGTTGGGGTGAAAAAAGTTTTGAGCTCACTCCAAAACTTTTTCCAGCTGAGAAAATTTTGTTCAACCATAAAAAAAAAAAAAAAAAATAAAAAAAAAAAAAATTTTTATTATTTTTTTTTTTTTGTTTTTTTTCCTTGGGATGGAAAATTTTTTTGGTGTGAGCTTAAGGGTTTAAAAGAGACAGACCTTACCTTTTCACTTTACACACACGCTTTGTGTATTTTGAGACATTATGTGGTTCCAACTTCTTTTGCCTCTTCAAACGTCTACTTTGGCCGCTCTTGTTGGAAGAGACGGTAAAATTTACTTTCGACTTGGGGATGTTGCTACTCTCTTGAGCAAGAATGGCGTGTATTCTTTTGCCAAACGCTTTCAAAGTGTGACCGTACAGGGGACAGATATGTTGCCTTTCCACAAGGATTACCCCATCGTCACTAAAAAAACGCACCTGGTCCCTCCGAATGTGGTGTACAACATTCTAGCGGCCGAAAATGTCCCGTTGGGTTCCAGTTTTTCCAAGGCGTTAAACATGGGATATGCCTTTGTACCCCCGTGAAGCAGCTGTTGGTGGAGAGTTTTAAGAAATCTCCCGTCTTGAACGTGAGCCCCAAGGGTGCATCGATTCCTAAAGGTATCCTGGTTCGAAAATGGATCCAGGCATTTGTGGACAAGGTGCAACAGCAGCGGTATTTGGAGGCCCAATACTCGGACATGGTGTACGTCCCTCCAGAGGAGGCACCACTCGAGAGGAGTCCCGAGATTATTCCCTTGCCATTTCCTGAAACCATGCCTGAGAGGAGGCCTGGTTCTGTGGAAACCGTTCCTACTCCTGGGGAAACTGTTCCTACTCCTGGGGAAACTGTTCCTGAACCCTCTCTTCTGAGAACCCTTCTCACGCGTCCTGCTCCTGGGGAAATGGTGTCGGAACCCTCTCCTCCCGAGCCCATCCTCCTGAAACCTGTGGAGACGACACCGTTGCTCCCCACTCACCGAAAGAGACCCTTGGAGACACCTCCTTGTAGCCTCCCCAACAAGATCGTGAAATCCGAGCCCTCCGAGGAGGAGGACATACGGTTGTTGTTGAAAGCAGAGACGATCGAGACTACTCAAATGACACCTAAAGTGGGAGACTTTGTCATGCTCTATCCCAACCATCCTCCCAAAATTCGGTGGGTTCCATCTGACCAAACCCAATTGATTCGGGTCGTTTCTTTTGTAACCCTTAAAGAAAAAATTGTATGAACGAGGCTTTTGTAACCAACCTTTCCATGGTTTAATAAAAAAAATGTGAATGTTTATTTGTCTGTTTCTTTTTGGTTGAATCACACACACACAAACATACTTGGAACAATCTCAAACACAGGGGGAAAGGAATCTTATAACATTGGTGAGATGCCATGGATCCCCGCGTCTTTCCTGCTTGGGGATCCTTATCAGTGGCTTAGACCAATCAGACGCCACTTCCGCGTCTCTCTCCCTATAAAAGCAGACTCTGCCGCGAGTCGTGTCATTCTATTGCACTCTCTGACACACACGATGAAAGACGAAGAGACTTTTGGTTCGGTCGTGTTTAATTACCGACACCCCAACCTCACCGAATTTATGGACTTTTTCGTGCAGTTTCGGCAACAATTGAACAGCTTGGAGCCCTCCGATATTGTACCCATCCTGTCGTTTCGCCAGAGTATCTTGGACCAGGTGGCCCAGTTGGTGCCGCATTGCGACGAGTTGGACGTCCCCTATTTCCACGGACTCGTCATTTTGGAACCGGGGGAGTTTGAGGACGATGACCTGCAAGCTGCGGCCGAAAGGGGGCATGGAGCAGTGCTGCAGGCCATTTGGACAGAGTACGGCAAACCAAAACTGTACCTGCTGGCCCGTACGGCCTGGGACACCTATGGACGCCAGACGGTGGCCCCTTGGATCAAATTGGCGCAGACGGTCCTGGATTCCCTGTACGGAGACCACTGGCCCAACACGATTTTTGAAACGCCCAATGATTGTGCCACCTGCTTGCAGACGATACATTGGGCCGAGAAAACGGTCTGTGGACACATATTTCATCTCCATTGTCTATTGAGACATATGAATACGAACAATACCTGCCCGATCTGTAGACACCCCCGTCCTTTGTTGTATGATGCGGCTGCTGATTCGGATGATTCAGATGATGATTCGGATTCGGACTATTCGGTGGAGATGGAGTTCATGAATCTTGATGAGGTGGGGGAGGCGGAGGTGGAGGACGAATGAACGGGGCAAGAGGAGACCCCCCAGAAAAAATGGGAGAATGGGTTGGATGGCTGGAAAGGAGCATAGCTCGGGACCAGTCATTCAAACCCATTCTCCCATTTTTTTTTTGGATTCCTTTTATTGCCAACGTTGGGCCAGAAGCCTTTCACAGATAGGAAGCAAAGACTTTTCCGTGGTTATGTGGCACAGGCTTGGGAACTCTCATCAGTCCCTTCTGAAGCCATTTCCTCCCTTATCAGAGGCATGGACCCATCAGACACCACTTACGCGTCTCTCTTCCTATAAAAGCAGGCTCCACCACGAGCCGAGTCATTCTGAGCCTTTGCGTTCACCATGATGAGCCACAAGAAAGACGAGCATGCATTTGCCAAAGTGACCTAAAATACAACAGGAAAGATGCCGACATGTTTTTCCAATGTTTACAAGACTTTCGCCGTCGTCTGCTGGCCTTGCAGCCTTCCGAGGTCCTCCCCCTCAATCTGAATTACCAGGACCTGCTCAGCCAACACCTGAAAGCGCTGAATCCCACGCTCGATCCTTCGCACGTGCCTGATATGCGAGACCATCTGCGGGTGGAGATTGAACCCAGTCAATTTGATGCAGAGTTTCTGGAACAGCTGACCGAGAAGGGGTACGGAGCCTACCCGTATTTCCTTTGGAAAGAATACGGCATCACTCAACTATACTACCTGTTCCTGTGGGTTTGGAGGGATCACGGACCCCAGTCCCTCGATCGGTGGATAGCGTTGGGTCAAACGCTGCTGGATTCGGTGTACGCCTACGACTGACCTCCTTCCGTTTTCCAAGCGGCCGAACCCTGTCCCATCTGCCTGCAAACGATGGTGTGGACAAAAACCACCGTGTGTGGCCATGTGTTCCACGTGCATTGTTTGACGAAGCACGTGTTGAGGCATAGCAACACCTGTCCGCTGTGCCGGTGCCCTCGACCCATGGCAGAAGACGACGATTGAAAGAGGGCCCAGAAAAAGGGGAGAATGTGTGGGATGGCTGGAAAGGAGCATAGCTCGGGACCAGTCATTCGGCACATTCTCCCCTTTTCTGGATTTGTTACCTTGCCAACGTTAGGACAGACATTCTGACAGGACTTGTGAGATGGGTTCATGTGAGATGGTTCCCTCCGACCAAGTTTATTCCACACGAGTCTCTTCACCCTTCTTCCTAAAATTTTCTCATGACCAACATTACAAAAAAATATTTTAAGTTTACAACTGCAGGAGGACCACAAACACAAAGTGTCCTCCTATTACATTGAAATGCAGATCGAGAAATTTTTTTCTGGTTTTTAAAATGGAACAGATGGACCCTAAAAGGGAGGAAAAGCACAGGATTCGAGCCAACTTTGGACAGAAACGGGTCGGAGGAGGAGTAAATAGGGAACAAAAACAGAGGGCAACGGAGGGATGGGAAAACAATGGGGCTCGGGTCAGGTCCCCCCTTCCTGTGGAAAGAACTGTAAAACCCTGGGGAACTCATGGGCAAAACGTCTTGCACTCCAGTGAAAGAGGGGAGGCGTCACAAAGGGAAGGAAGGGAGCACACCGATGGCAAAGCTCTGATAGCCCTGAAACACGGGACGGTCCCATAGGAGTCTTGCTACGAGAAAAGGGAACCATAGGCTACGAGGAAGGGGATGAAAATCAGGACAAACAGGAGGAAACGAAGAGCAAAGAAGAAAAGAATGACTTAGCAGGTCACATAGGCCGAGGATCAGAGAAACACAGGCAATGACAAAAAAAATGAAAGACCTCCCAAAGGAGGAACGGCACACGGGAGGGGAGGAAAAGTGGGGGAAATAACCAGAAGGAAATGAAACAGAAGGGTTTTTCATTATTTTTTTACTTTTTAACTTTTTAGTTTTAACTTTTTACTTTTTAGTTTTTTACTTTTTAGTTTTTAACTTTTTACTTTTTCTGAACTGGCTTTAAAAGGAACCCGCCTGGATGGTAGGCTCCATTGAATTTTCATCTTGCTGCTACTATAGGACAAATATTATTTTCCCATCAACATGTCGGCCAGGACATTGTACAACCATTTGAAATCCTCCGCAGACATTCCCATTCGGTGTCCCATTTGCAGCGAGTGGATGACCGTTAATCACTTTTATCAGAGACATGCCTTGGAAAATCATCGTTTGCAAACCCGCAAGCGGTGCGTGTTCTGCAAGGGATTAAAAAGTTGGGCTCATGGAGAAAAAAATCGTCCCGACAATGTGAAACACGTGGTGGAATGCTTAAAACGGTTCGTGATTGTCGCGAGAGACGAATCGCCTGGGGTGGAGGACGAAACAGAAGAAGAAGAGGAGGAGGAAGAAGTGACATCCGCAGAAGTATGCGAATGTAAAAAGTTTGAATCCATCCCTCATAAAATGTTGGGTCGTCGCAAGGAGAGAATGAACGAATATGTCGGGTTTTATGATTCCATGTTTGAAAATCCCGATTGGTGGCGATGCGACGACCCGATGGAATTTACCGAGGCGAGTGGTTTGGGTAAAGATGTGTACGGCATCCTGCAACGCTTTCCCCAGGGAGACTTGGTTTGGTTTCATCTCATGGTGAAACATGACGCGTTTGAAACGTTCTGCAAGGAAATGGGAAAGATTCGGGGCCAATTTGCCCTGTTGCCCTTTTGGTGCCTCTGCGATGGCATGGTGAGTGGAACAGGCCGAACGCAGCATCTCCACATGATTGTGGCATGTGAGCTGGAGAGCTCGTTCAAAGACATTTGGCAATACAAAATCCGTTACGACTTCCCGAACAGCGGCCGGGCCAAGAAATGCGTCAAGATTCAGGACGCATTTCATCTGGCACGAGCCATCGTATACGTGAGTCAACGGAAAGCCGGATGCGACGGTAGGATTCCCACCGATTTGACGGATTCGGGACAACTGTCTCATTTTCACATGAACCGTCCCTTGCACGAGCATAGTATTGCGTTTCTATGCACACTGTTTCCCGGCGGGATCCAACAGTTGCTCCTGGAGCAGAATCGTAATAAGGATATGGTCCGTTGGGAATCCGAATCGGTCTGCGTGAGGGACCAATGGTTTCATAAAAAATGGGGTGTACCGATCCGTGTCACGGGATGGAAGTTTATAAATTGCGTGATTCCCTTGGACCGACGATACCAGCCGACCGAAGAACACACTCCTGTGTATTTGTCTTTGCATGGAGGTCAAAAACTGTATTTGAAAACGGGAAATGCGGACGTAAACTGGTCCTTTCAACGCATCCGAGACGAAACCTATGTGTTGTCCCCCAAACAACAAAATGTCATGAATCAAATCAAGGAGACGAAAATGGCACAAGAAGCTGTCTGGAAATGCAAAGTGGCCGAAGGAAAGGCCGAAAGAGACGTGTTGAAAACGGAACGGGACGTGATCAAAACGGAACGGGACGTGATCAAAACGGAACGGGACAAGATCAAAACAGAACGGGATATGATCAAAATAGAACGGGATGGTTTGTTGGCCGAAATTGCCAGATTGAAAAGAACTTTGATGCTGATTGTCATAAATATGTTGATGTAATCACTCGGTTTGTAGCGTGAGTTTCCAATCACGAGTCACCCATGGGGAAAACAGCCGAATGTAGCCAAAAAAAGTTTTTAAAAAACACAGGGTTTGAGCCAACTTTGGAAAGAAACGGGACGAAAGAAGCTAAAAAAACAGTGTTTGAACATCGTTTCATGCTTGATGTTTATAACAAAGAACCCATCAAACCAAATGACCAAGATTGGGTCGGTGAAAAGAAAAAAATAATGTAAATGCAAAAGGAATAAATGTTTCAAATTCACCATGTCCCAAATTGAGTTGATGTTAAGAAAAGAATTAAACAACAGTGTTGGAAAGATTAAAAGTTTTTTGAACTCAACACAAACTTGTCAGCTCCACGGAAAAACTTTCTACACATTTTTTTTAGAGTGAAATTTTTTTGAGAGCTGGGTTTAAATACAGCCACTCTGCTGAGGCTCCTCATTCTTTGCTACTCGTTAGTAAAAGAGTAACCATGAGTGACTTTATGAATTTTGACGATTTGTTTGAAGAGGTGGATTTACCAGTACCTCTTTCACCTTTACCGCCGACTCCTGTATCTTCTCCACGGCCCATGTCACCTGCTGAATCTGTTGCAGAAATACCAGAGTTGTATTTTGGAAAATCTGTTGAAGAATCTCCTGAGCGATCCTTTGCCGAATCTGTTGCCCAATCTCTGGAGCCCTGTTCAATCGAACCCATAGCAGCTTCTCCACTACCTGGGCCTTCCCTGGCCAAAACCACGATCGTTTCGGTCGTTCAACGGTAAACGGATCCTCCACGACGCAAGCGATCCCGTTCTAAAGAGGAGAAAAAGTCATCCAAATGGAGCCGCACCGATGAAAAGAAAAGTTCCTACAAACCTACTTCTCCCGATGCCAGGCCACACGACCCAGATCTCAAGAGACCCGACCGCACGATCCCAGATCTGTAGAGGCCCGACCACGGGATTTCAAAATCCCAACTAATCATATCCCCGCTTTTGGGAGACGTTTCCTTCCCTCGTCTTGGGATGAAGCCCATCCCCAAATGTTTTTCCACCACCACGGGATGGAGATCTTTAGTTGCCGCGACAATGGGTTCACGCTCACCTACGGCGTTGTGTCTTACGCTTCGAACCAGTGGTGTGTCAAGACCTTGTTGAAATGTCTCACCTGCATCAACATTGGTACGGTCTGTGTCACCGATGTCCGATCCAAGGTGCAATTTCGGGCCTTTCAAAACAGCTTACCCCTCCTGTCCCCTCGGAAGCGCCTCACCCTCGTGACGCTGAACCATGGGAAAGAGGAGAATGGCTCGTGTCCGTACTGCAATCGCAACGAGTGTCGTAGTTAGCTAGCGACTCAAGGCATGAGCACGCTCCTTCACTTTCCCATCCATCCCATTTATCACACGTGAGCAACGTTGGTGACGCAAGCTCCGCCCCCATCCGGTCTGGGACTGTATAAAAGGACGAGTGGTTTGGGGCCTTTTTATCAGTCGCTCTTCCGCTCTCTGACACGATGGACACCTTCCCAGCTGCTCCTTCGTCGACCGTACGGCCCGTCTGCGTTCCGGACAAGACCGATGCATTGGACCATGTGGTCCGGCAAGGGTTGGTGAAAGCCTTCATCACGTACCAGGAGCCTAAAAACAATCGTATTTTTGTTTCGTTTTCTTCCCCCATCTGGTTTCAAAAGAAAACGTTGATGGACAATTTCAAAAGGATGATCCATGAGGCCCAAGTGGAGAATCGTTTTGATCCCGATGCCATCCAGTGGGAGAAAAATTCTCAAGCCTTTATGAAAAATCCCGATCAAACTTTGAAAAACGCCGACAAGAGAATGGGGTTCCAATTCAACAACATGTTCATCGTCAAGTGTTTTTTTACGTTTGGACATAGAAAGGTGGAGCCGGGCATGATCCATTTGATTCAAACCACCAATGTTCCCGTGCTCATCTACGAGTTGCCCCCGTCCATTCGGAGGAGTCAGGCCGAACCCAATTTGTGTCGAAGAAGTTTCGAGCCGTACAATCAAATGCTCTATTACCGAACGGTCATGGAACCCCACACCAGTTATCCCATTCCGGCAGGAACGCAGTATATTCTGATGACCGTTCAAAAGACGGTCTTTGCGTTGGACGTGTTACCTGAAACCATCCTAACGACCCTGTTGCAAAATGGCTTTCGCTTGGGAGATTTTCGGAAGGCGAAGCATTACCACCAAAAAGCCTACAAGCTGCCTCCTCCGACCCCGGCGTATACACCTGTCGAGGAAAGACCTGCATCGGGTAAAAGAGCCTTGGCCAAGAACTACTTTGAAGTGCCTAGCCGATATAAGAAAATGCGGATCGCTCCGGCCACGAGACGTCCAACACCTGAACCGGCTACCTCAGTGTTTGTTCCTCTTCCGGCATGTGTGGTGTTAGCTCCTCCAGCCCCTGTGGCAGTCTCTCCTCCAACACCTGTGTTTGTATCTCCTCCACCACCTGTGTTTGTATCTCCTCCAGCACCTGTGACTGTCTCTCCTCAAGCACCAAGAGACTCTTGCACCTGTGGTGGCCCCAGCTCTACCTGAGCCTACCCTGACAGAGGACCAGCGGACATACAATGAGTTAATGGATGCGGTGTTTGCCCCAGGGGATTTTTCGCAGCTTCAATTCTTTGACGAATACTCTGTGCCAGAAACGATTCCCATGCCTCCCGTCCACTCCAACGAGCCCCAGGTGCTTCACACCGTACCACCCATTTTTCAGGAGGAGGAATTAATATCCTTTCTGAATGGGTTTGAAAGCAGCTTGGCATTGGAATCATCCGAATGCCAAAAAAAGTCTTGATAGGAAGCAGAAAAAGAGCAAAGAACCCTACAGGGAGGGATTCATAATTAAACTTACCAGCCCTCAAAGAGGGTCCCGTTTTTCGGGTTCGCTCGATGTTCCAGCGCTTACAATGCAAGCGTGTTTGGAAAGGGAAGGTTGAAAAGAACATTTACACTTTCTCATATCCTTTGGGTAAAGAGCC
>BMAW01093261.1:0-28466 GCA_019974015.1 Nephila pilipes
GTGACTCGTGACGTCACGTTAACAATAAAATCTATCATTCTATTAAACAAAATATATTAATGATGATGCTGTTTTGGGATGAACTGTGAAGGGTGAAAAATTTATTTCATTTTTGAAAACAATTAATTGAAGATGTAATCTTGTTAACAAATTAAATAAAGTAGCTTATTTTTTATGAACATGAAAATGATGAGTGCTAATTTATTTTACAATCTCAACCTTTTAAATTGCTGGTTTCTTTTTACATATATATTCCTCGTGGTCCTGGATTGAGGAATCAACTATGCAAAGAATAAAACGCAATGGAAATTAAGAAAGGAGCTATTCAATTGTCTGCTTCGATAGGGTGAAACATATTGAAAATATGATACTGATTTTTAAAGAAAGTGATATCTACATTATTGTATTAGATCACTTGTGCTAAATGATTTATCATTGTTAGTTTTAGTTTAGCTTTTATTAACGTCGCACTAGAAGCAACACGAGGGGTACTGGCGACGGACCTCGTAATTTTGAACCACAGTCAAGTGACGAGGAAGACACTTGAGCTGTCACCCCCCTCGTAACTTCCACGCCAGGACTTTGTACCCCGACAGATTTAACGTGCATCAGCCCCGGCTACACGGCGGGTCTTTAGCGGCCAAGGATCGAACCCGCGACTGAACGAAAACCGCCGGCCACGAATCCGAAACCATGACCACTTTATTACCGTGGCCACACGTCGCAATGAGAAGCAACACGAGAACTATTGGTGACGGATTTTATAACTTTGAACCGGGTCAAGTGACGAGGACGACACCTGAGCTAGCAGCTACATCACGCCAACGTGATGATTTGGAACACGATCAAATTTAACATACCTCAACCCCACTACACGTCAGTCGCCCAAAGACAATAAGCTTTAAGATTTGATATTAATCCTTGATCCATTTGTTGTATTAACAAAATTGTATTTGGCACCAGAAGTATTATTTCAACTAAATGCACGTTGTTATATTGGACAAATGCAATGGATGGCTTAAAACATTATCAGCCAAAAGTAAAAATTTCCGTGCTAGTTAAAAAAAAAATTGCTTTAGCAAAAACAGATCAAAATTTTGGTAATCTAATTCTGGAAAAATTTTCAGCTGCCCAAGACTTTGACTTCTGCTCTTTCGGGAAATGACATTGACTCCTGCTACCACACAGTGCTTAGCAGGGTCATAATGCACCATCTCTCTAACAAATGTATTATAAATATATAAAAACATTAATTTGATATTTTCAGAAAATTTTACTTTCAAATTTGAACTTACTGTTCAGTTATCTAGTTATACAATAAAAAATATTTCCTAAAACAATAAATTGAATTGAAGAAAATTATTTAAATTATGAATAAATATTTTTTTATTAATCATGCTTATGTTAAATGTGATAACTATTAAACAAGAAATTACTAAAAAAATCAAAATGTACTGTGTTACAAATCTTTGAAATTTTCAAAGAAAAATAAATTATATTGGGTCTTGGAAGAGTAACTGTAAACATGAAATAAAATGTTATTTTTTAAATAACTTTAAAAAAAAACAGACAAGAAAATAATGATTCTAATTTAAAATGAAGCCTAACTTCATAAGAGTACTTTATTTTTAACTCTCCAGGTTTGAAGGGATTATAGCAATAAAGTAGAAGGAATATCTTATCTATTGGTCAGCTTATCATTGGATTCATAACTTCAATTAAAAACAAATTTCTGCAAAAATACACATTGTTGAAATGATTATTTTAAATCAAAGATGGAGGGAGATAATGTAAATTAAATTTAATCCTAAGTAATATTATTTATAAATTAATTCCTACAGATATATATTTCAATATAGTTTAAAATAGTAAGAAAAATAAAAGGCACATAACATACTGCATGCTAATTAAAATTCAGTGTTGTCATCAAAATGAAGAAGCATTAATAAAAGTAATTCCTTTTAAAAGTTAAAGAAAGGAATGTGAATATATATCATAATGTCAAAACTGACTGGAACATTTTTTGCTCTTAGTTTACAAAGAAGCAAAATTTAAAAATTGTTTGAGGAATTTACAATTCTTTTAAAAAAATTGTCCGATTAAAGTTATTTTTTATAAAATCTTTTCTGTCTTAAAAGTCTCATTATACTATAAGAAAATAACAACACCTGATAAGTTAAAAAACACCTAATTTTTAAGAGTTTAATTTATTTTAAAAACATAACTTTTTATATAAAAACAAAATATTTCAACAGTTCCATATTTCAAAAAAAAAAAAATAAATAAATAAATAAGGTCACAATTTTGATAATTTTAGTGAAATTAAAGATGTTATACAATTCCAGAGGAGAAAAATGGGTAAAAACCAGCAATTCTGAACAGAGGTAGGATTTCGAATTTTATATATATCTTTGCTTGGATTATCTAATTTTCCATAGTTCTGATTACAGGACAATCCAAAGTGCGATTAGAGAATTTTTTTTTTGTTGAAAAATCTTATTTTAATTTGAAAGGATTAAATAATAACTAAAATTATGTTAAGAAAGTAATCACTATTTAATCATTTTAAGTAATGTTTATATGTCATTAGAATTATAATAAATTGATAAATAATACTGCAATATAAAGACCAACGAAAAACAAACTTCAATTGTTTGTAAGCAAATTTGAATCAATTTTCAGATAAAAAAAATTGCTACAGCCTTAAAAAAATTGATTTCATATTTCTGACTAGTATAAACAGTAAAAATTTCTGGAGGACGGTATCAGAATACTTTGGATAAGGATGACTGATTCAACATTTAAATAGATAAATCAATGAAAATAAATTTTTAAATAATTTTGTTGCAAGTTGTAATATCAATCAAAAAACTTACTTGATCAAAATTAAACAAAATTAGAGTATTAAATAATACATGCAATTTTTTGATTTAAGACCTTACAGATTAAAGCTCTTAAATCAGAAAATTCTCGTTCTAATATCTTTTAAAATAAGATAGCTCAAAAAAAGTAAACAATGCTTCACTCATAAATTTATTTTTGATGATTTGGCAAAACTTAGATCTCTAATGTGTTTTTTGTACAAACATGCATAATAAATATCACACAGTTCATATTTAATAACTTAAGACATTTTATACAAAGCTCTTTTAATGATTTTTCTTCCTTTTTGCTTCCCTTGCCTTTCGCTTCATACCAACAACAGCACCTTTTTTAGCAGCTTTCATAAAGCTTTTAAATTGTCCTTTTACTTTAACTTGCTTCCTGTAATAATTAATGAGAAATATATAACAAACTTCTACTTAATATAGATATTTTATAAATTTAAAAATAAAGAGCATAATGATTACCTTTTATTTAAAGCTTGTTTATTAAAAGGTACATAAGCATATGGTTCAAATTTTCCTTTCTTTACATCCCCACCTGCCTTCTACAAAGAAACAGGGGAAAAAAACAAGAAAATTAAATTTTTATACAATACATTTATTTCAAATCTATATGTAGTTTTACATTATTTTATTCTACTATTTAAACATTCATTGGAAGTTCAAACAAAAAAGTAAAACAATTTGTTTTAATTTCAGTGGATAGATTTTTACATTTTTCATAAACAATCATAAGTCTTAATTGACTTAAACAAACTGAATCCCCCCCCCCCCTTCAAATTCAAAGATTACTTTTATCCAGCTTTGACTTCAAAATATATTATCTTTGGGGGAAAAAAAGATTCACATAGTTCAAATTCTAAGCATTTGAAATCTAATGAAAGTTCTAAATTTACATGATTTCTAAAATATATATAATTCGATTACTTAAAAATGTTTTTTGATACCAAATAAATACTCACATACAAGAAATTTTGCTTCATATATATATATGTATTTTTTCATATGGATATAAAGGTACAGTAAATGCATTATTAAATAAATATTATAAAATACGTAACCTTACCGAATTTAAAATAATAGGATGAATATTAAGCTTGCATGCCAATAATGTTATAAATTTCCTAAAACTAATTTAATAATTTTTTTTAAATGTTTAAAAAATAAACATTGCATTTAAATTTCAATAAATATACCATCGAACTAACAATATATTATATGCATTCAAAGTTACAGTTTAAAAAATTACATTTTAAGTACGATTGATATGAGTCAAAATTTCACCGGAATATTTATGGTTTGAACAGCATGTCCCTTAGTCCTAATAGTTTGTAAATAACTCTTGGTTACAGGAGATATTTCCTACTATGTGAATGAAGTATAAATTAGTAATGTTTATTGTTTAAACAAATCTCAAAATTTTTATTCATCTAGTTGATCAACATATCAATGAATGATACTACACACAAATAAACACAACATTCTCTTTTAGTTAAAGAAGTAAGCACTTACAATTAGTCATTTTAGAACTATTGCTCAATAAAATAAATGCACAGGCACTCGGTTTTCCATAGTTCACTTAATTCTTTTTTAACATATTAATAACAAGTACTTTAGCAAAAAATAAAATGTATTTATAAATCTAAATCTATCATATATTTTTCAAGCTCAAAGTGTGTGAATAAATTATACATGTTTTTAAACAGTGTGCAGAGCAGAGATATTCAATCTAATTACTGAAATGTAGAATAAAGGAGATTGTAATCAGGTTGAAAAATTTCTTAAATAAATTACTCAATGGATTTCTACAACAACAGACAAACACATAAAATTACTTCTGAATATCTCAAGTGACACTTCATTACTAAACTTTTAAAGATAATAGAGAAAAACAGATTTATGCTACAATATGCAATGCTGTACATATGAAATATTTAGAACTATCATGAACTTGCTTATCCTTGCAATAAATGATTCAATACAATATGAGGTAAAATAAGTTTTAACATGCATACCTTTGCCTTATATTCTGCTCCAGGCCATCTTCTTTTAGCTTTGGGTTCCAGAGTTCGATGAATACCTTTATGCACTGTAACAATGATATATAAATATATGACAAAGATAAAAGCTAATGTCTCTTTATAAGAATGATACATAATCATTCATGAATAATTCAAAATTGAAGTCACTCAAAGGAAAGTCATGGAAATAATATACTAAAAATTGTTTTGCAAAACTTCAGAGATGAAATCAAATACATTTCAATAAATCATTTACAAAATTGCATGGTGGAAACAGAGTTCTTTACAAAATTTCAACTCACCTATGGAAATGGAATCTTTATCAACTTCATCATCTGAATCTTCATATTTTCTTTTATTTTTCTACCAAGAATATCATAACTTTTCATTACACATGCCAAAGAATTTAAGAATGATTAAAAGTTTAATTTTATCACAAATTAATGCTTATAAACAACCTTAATTTATTTTTGTAGTCATCATATTATATATATAAAAGCAAGGCAATGTGATTGTTAATTGACGTTAAATTGAGAAGCAACAAGGCGGCTATTGGTGATGGACCTCTTCTATGAACTTCCAATGCTCATATTAAAAAAAAATTATGATACATTTTATTATAGAAGCATTATCAAATTTTAAAAAATAAAATATATGCACCATACCAAGTACTAAATTCGTCACAAAAAAGCAGTTTAATAGTCATCCCAACAGTGACAGCCAAATTTTTTAAAAATGTTTCTAAGCTAATAAAATAGTTTTAATTCACCCACAATAATAAATTAGTGCTATGATAAAACAAATTAGAAATGTGGTTTGTGTCTTTTTCATTCTAAGTCTCCTATTTAAATAATTTTTCTGAAAAGAAAATTGTAAAGATTTCTGCATGAGAACAATATATTCCCAATAGAAAGATTACTTTGATTCTTTAAATAAGTTAGAAAATTCCTGCACATGTCCATCTGACATTTTTGAATCATTATTGTGCTAGATTTCCTCACCTCCAACACTATGTTTAGCTTATGGACAGCAAGGATGACTTCAAGTTAAATTTTGCATAAAGTCTATTTTCAGAGTACATTAAAACAATTAATTGTTACAACTTATTAAAAAAATTAATATTATTCTTTGCTATATAGCAATTGTAAGTTGAATTATATATATTTAAAAATTAAATATTGTACATATTTACTATCTTAAATTTTCAATCAGTTTCTGAATAGGAAAAAATTTGGATTTTTAAATACGAAAATAGAGTGAAAAACACAAATACAGTAATTCCTCTATTTAAATGGATTCACTTTCACCTACATGGCACAGAGGCTACCACAATTAAGAGATGAATATCAAAAGGAAACATTTTTTTAAAAAACCTGTTTGCTCAAAAGAGAAGAAAAGAGATCCCTGCTCCCCATAAGCCTATTTCTGTTGAGGTCCCTTTGTTGCTAAGAATAGGAAACTAGATAATGTAATTAAATTGGAAAAAGAAGCAATAATATTTCAGATAACGAATATAAGCAGCAGCAACTGAGAATATTTGTTAAAACAAATTAACACAAAAAAAATATGGTTATTTCTCCACTCGTTGGCTGTAAATTGTGACATTATAGTATAATAACTAATATGAGTGAAATTTACAGCACTCAAATTTTTTTTAGAACAGTTTATCATTTTAATATGACTTTTTTAACATATAATTATTTCAATTTGGCAGTTTCTATTAAATAAATCCTTTAAAGCTTGGAATACATTTGCAAGTACAGTACTGTCTTGGCAATACAGCAGTTTACCGGATTGCGGACCATCAAATTACCGCATAGGGCAAGATTGCTGGAAAACCACTAACACATTTAAACAGCAAAAGTTAAGAGTTATTGTATAAAATTTAAGTCACAAAACATAAATGAAACATTAAACACATAAAATAACAAAAACTATTAAAATGTATTGGTTTGTATCAATAGCCTAAATCATTCCATTGAAGGCATAAAATAATGCCTATAAGGCTTGTCTGCCTGAGTAAAAATTATGGATTACCAGCCTGGCTAGAAAAGTGAAGTGCCAAATTATAGGAAGAGTACGGTGTATCAAAAATTTTAATCAATTTTACAAAAAGTTATGGCTTTTTTGGAATTGGTTAATAGATCCAAATGGAATCAAAACTGACCATCCCAATTAAAATGTATTTTAAATATTCTATAAAATTTCAGTTATTTTTACACTTATGAACCAACTCTAAAATTCTTGCATTCTAATTAGGTATTAATAAAAATGTGAGATCACTTGCATAATGTACATAAAGATGCAAGGTATATTGCTTAGGTATTTATTAATCCCCCAAAAAGTATTTGATTGCCAACATGTGTTTTACGGCTCATAATGAAAGATTAATTATTCAAAGATGTTTTGCCACAGTAGGTTTTATATATATTGATGTAATATTTGACTCTGAGAATTTGATCAAATCTAAGAATGATTTTTGAAGAAGTCCACATTAAAATTTTGTCTTTAATTTGACTCTTTTATTAATGTGTAGTAGGAAAGTGAAAAGCAAATAAAAGTAGATTATGAGTTTAAATGTTTAAAGCATTTCACTTATACTCACACACAAATTATTTTTGTGAGTTTTGTGAGCTAAAGCACAATATCATGTATATGTATTGTAAATTGCAGTATCAGTGGCAAATTTTTCAAATTAATCCCCCCCTCCCATTTTTCTAATAATGAAGATAAATTGTAAGATGTCCATGGTTTGAATTTATTTCTTTTTAAGTAATAAAAAATTCTTGGCAAGCTACATATTCCTTTAATTACCAAACAATATCACATCATCATAATTTCCAATTTGAAATGACATACTAAATTTAAGAATCTTACTCTGAAGCTATTTTAAGACAAATAGAAGCTTTTTGATATTGCACTTGTAACAACAAATCCTCAGCCAAGGAATACAACTGTGGTGATTAAATTTTTATGACAGTTTTGTAGCTAGTGATATTAATTATGAAAAAGTAATGAATGTAACAACGATACTGAAAGCAAAATAATATATAATAATGAACAATTTAGGAATAAAAAAAAATGATTTTAAGTTCTCAGAAGAACATTAATTATACATTGACAAATGATTTACGTCTATTTTCTGTAGTTGAAAATACAGGTTGCTGAATTTACAATCATTATCTTAAATTTACAATATTCTCTACAAGACAGAAAAAGGATTTCAAATTCTTTATAATTAGCATCTATTTCAATTTATTTATTTTGAATAAGTAAACCCAAGAACATATCAAAGAGCAGTTCGTTAAAATTGAGCACACAGGAACAGTTCTCTAAATGAACATAATGCCCCATTCCAAACAATGTTTAAGTGAAAACACAATTTCAGTAAAAGCTAGAAATAAATATTAATTACACCGAAAAGATATTTTTTGTTGTCTTTGTTAAGTTTTAAAACATGTTAAAATTTTGATATATCCAAGTAAGAGTTAAATACTTCTATAAATCCTTAATTTAAATGGCTTTGATGGTTCCATTTTATAAAACAAATTACCTACTTAGTGCATTAGCTCAAATGTAACACGACACCATTTTTTTTTTTAAAAGATAGATAAAAAAATGATGAATTTAATGTGATATATTCATTTTTATATAAAAGAATTCAAAGAAAATACAGATAAGTCAGATCAGAATTCATTTAAAATAATTAATAACACAGGTTACATTTATGGTAATTAAATTAATGCGAAACAATTTAGGTAATATTACGAAAGTAAACAAGAAGTAAATACATTCCATTACCTAGACCTCAAATTTTAGCGTGAGTCAATATTTTAATGGGAAATGATTAATCAAAAAGTATTGCATTATATTCAGGCTAATATGGTAAACAGAGGCATTAAAGTATGAACAATTCAAAGGATTAATTTTCATATTTACCTTAGAAGATGCTCCTAACTCACACAATATGTCACTTTTCTCATCTTTTTTTTCTATAATAAATCAACAAATATAAGATCAAATAAAAAAATATATTTCTGTGTTAGAAACACCTATACCAATTTATGAATATTTTAAAAAAGATACAAATTACACAGAAATAAACAGACTCTGAATGTCTTTATAAAATTTCAAATTTCTAACAATGCTCAATGATTAATAGGAGGAAAACACTGAGAGTAATTTATGATGTAATTATCACAAATTAAGATAACTAGTATAAAATTAAAAACTGCTTGCATATAATACATGGAAAAATGCAAGACAATCCCAATTAATTAATAACTAAATAAATAAATAAATACACCCATAATTTTGCATAAAATTTAATTCAATAATACATATATATTTAAAATCACTTTAACATATAATATAATGTTAAATCTTTATAGTAAGTAAATATTTTTTATTTAATTTTACAGTTATTTAATTCTATTTTGATCTCTAAAAATATATATATATATTTCTATTTGGACTACAATGACATTTTCAGGTTTTGTTTTCCCACCTTTTTTTCTTTTTTAACTCTTTCCCTATGAAATAAATTGTCAAACAAAAAGTATGAACCAAAAATAAATAATTTCATTTCTTCAATATTTCCAATTTATTGGAAGTTTTTATTACACAATTGATTAATGCACAAATTTAAAACTTGGGGGAAAAAATTAAGATTTGTTAAATTGCTTTCAGAAATTCTATGCATAGAAAATATAGCTCAAAATATAAGTAAAAGTAAAAATGTAAATAGAGCAATTTATAACTAAGAAAAATAACCTTTGTTTTCTGATTTGGACTTTTCATCTTCATCTTCAATGATGAGCCTTCCATCTTCAGATATTAAGAAGTCATTTTGTTTCTTTGGTCGAGACTTATTTTTTGCTTTCACAGCTACAGTCATTAATCAAACATAAAAAATAAAATTTTAATTTTTAAAAGTTTAAAGAACCATAGCACATTCAATATTAATTTCTGCATATCTTTTATTTTCACACTGTACAATTGAGCTTTGATCATCATATTATAGGTAAATTCTACTTTTACTTTAATATTGCAAAATAAACGTAATTCTGTCTTCAAATTACTATTTAACAATAACTAAAATGTGGATATAGAGAGGTATGTTGATGTCTGATGAACTGAAGGTGCCGCATGATCTCATATCATGAAATTGCAAATTTGAATTAAGTGTTTTTTTAAATTTTTTTTTTAAATATTTATATGCTAAATAAGGTTTTTTATATTGATTAAGTTCAGAATTTTGGTTAGAAAATTAATTTTTATTTTTCTCTCTCTCCGTATTTGAAGACTGATTCAAACAGCCATTCTTAATTTCATACCTCAGACTTTGACAATCCAATTTTAAGTAGCAGTATCCCAATAATGGAAGCAGCTATTTTAAGTTATAGATCCTCATTTAGTGATAAAGAGCTCATATCTAGAGTAGGCCATTGTAACATAACAGAGCTCAATATTTTCCTGGGAAACCGTCTCATGACTACTCCTATTGTGACAGATAATCTAAGAATTCCTCACAAAGACAGTCTTCAGACAATGACTCAAAACTTTTAGAGGAAGATTAGCATGTCCTTAATATTCTTCATAAATTGAATGTCAATAGTGATTGAATTGTGCTGGTTCCTAGATCAATCCATTTTGCAGATCTTCCTAGTAGCATTTACACTAATGAATTTAACTACCAAGATGAAAAATTGCCAATAACTGCTATTTGTAGATTATATAGTTCTCATGTTTTTCGCATCAGAAAACACTACTATTAAAATTTCTTCAAACAGAATAGGAAAAAAACCCAAAAGTATTTTTGCTCCAGCATATATGCAATATTGAAATATCCTGAATACATGTTATACTTAATAGGGCAAATAACAGATGAGAGGAGACAAAGTACTTGTATCTTCAGTACAACGTTCATTGTATCCCAAGCCCATGAATTGATCTCTGCAGGCCTTTTGCACAAATTTAACTAGCAGGATAATACTATTTATAATTTATAGTACTTATAACGGAATACATGATTTGGAACAAATTCTGCTAACAGGCAAAAAATACAAGCACCATTGAAATAATCTTTGAATTTTCCTCAAAATTGATCCCCAGTGCATTATCACTTTCAGAACTTTCCAATTAAAGTAGTGATAAACTTTAAAAAAAGGCTCAGAGTTTTTTTTTCTTTATGTGCAGAAGATTAAATGCTTTGACTTTAATCACTCTGAGAAAAGATGTACTTAAAGAGAGAGAGAGAGAGAGAATAGTCTGCTATTGTACATTCCTTATAAATTGAGTTCCTAATATATATAATCTTAAATACTACTCATAAATTAAATCATTTTTTCCTGAACAGGCTTAAAAAAAAAAAACTTAAGTAAAAACATTTAATGCATTTTCAAACAAAATGTTTTATACGCAAACGAAACACATTTGTCAGGAAGTTCTGCGCCAGGGTTTTGAACATGAACAACAGAAGCAATATATTATACAATTATTCAAAAAACTATCTTAAAATATTTTCATCATTCATACATTTTTACTGTAATGCATAGTTAAATAAATAAATAATCTTCATCTGAAGTTTAATACTGATTATTCAAATAAATGTACACAGAGATTTTTTAAAAAGAAAAATGACAAGTATAAATAAATTTATTACGAATTTACTTTTGTTTTTATATACTTTCCCTTTCAACTCTTTCTTTTATGTACTTTTTATTTATATGAGTAATGCTTCAAAATGAGCTTAAATAACTTAAGTTGCATCTTCATAAAATTATTCTTAAACTGATTTAATTATTTCAAAAAAAATTTTGTTTATAAATTAATGTATTCTAAATAAAATGATTCACTGTTTATCTCTACAAATAATTCTTAACAAAACAATTGGAACTCCCCCCCCCCCCCATGTTTAACACACAATGTATTTCTTCATAGTATTTTTTTTTTATCCCAACTAATGAGATATGCTCAATTTTGAATGTCAACTAAATCCTTCCAAGCATTATTATATTATATAATTGGAAATGTAGCCCACTTATTAAATAAATTTTCAAAATAAATAAAACCAAAAATACTAACTCAATAATCTTTTGTTAACAGCAGGATCTAAGAAATCAACAATATCATTTTCAGCATTTTCTTCAAGGCATGGAGCCTGAATTTTTTTACGGTGTGATTTCTGTACTCTTTCGGGAACTTCATCATCAAGCAAGTCATCATCAGAATCAGCTAAAATGTCATCAAAGCTAAAAGAGATTACAGTGATATTAGATAGATTAAAAAGACAGAATTTTTTTTAATAAATCTGAAAATAATTTTATTTTTTTACTATTTAACAAATAAAAAATTTTCTATTGATACTGTATAATTTAAATGAGCACACCAAAAATTTAAAAATACACAGTTTTAAAAAAGCAAAGGAATGGATGCAACACATATTTTTAGAAGTAAAGTTTTCCAACAATTATGGTTATATATCATATGCAATAAACATACTCATCATTTTTCTTTTTAGAAGTATATATTTCTGTGTCACTGTCCTCGTTATTCATATTTTTCCTTCGTTGTTTGCGAGCTTCTACTTTTCTTATATTAGTTAGTTGCTTCTGATAATTTTCTGGCATCATCTTAGAAATCATTTCATACCTATAAAATAAAGAGGGGGGAAATTAACAAAGATTTGTATAAGTTCAGTTAAATGACATTTAATTATAAGATAGATCAATCAATCTGATAATATCAAAAATAAATTCAGTAAAAAGTGCCAATTACCCATATTTTCTAACTAGTCTGGTGAAAATTTCTTTAGTTTTAAATCGCAATGGTCGCTGGCTATCTTCAGCTATGCTGGTTAAACTTACAACCTATGACAGAAAAAGAGAAAGAAATAATTTTTGTTCCAAATCAAATGAAGAGGAACTGTGTGATACTTCATTCTAATTATTTCTACACAGATGGAGAGTTACATATATTTCTAGCTCAAGAAGTTAGTTTTTCAAATTAAAAAAAAAAAAAAAATTATGAAGAAAGGTTCAAACATGTAGGTTAAAGATCTTTTATCAGTTTTAACATACTAATAACAGTTTGTCAGTATGATACAATTTTAAGCTGTGATTTTTTTTTTGTGAAAATTTTAAGCATCCTTTAGATTTGTAAACCAACTTCTCATTTCAGATTTAACTGGATTCTCATTCAACTGCGTTTATTAAAAATCCTGGTAATAACAAGAAAAAAGCTTGCAAGTAAAATGTAAGCAATATTTTATCAAATGATGTTAAAGATGAAGAAAAAATTGTATTGTTCACTTATTCAAAAATTTTTGAACAGAATGAGACATGAAATCCTACAAGTTTAAATGACAGCTAGAATTTTTTGTTTTTGTTTGTTAGTAAGCCTATAAATTTTTCCAATTTTTTAATTAGATCGCACATAGAAAAAGAAAACTTTCTAAAAAGAAACTAATTAAATATAATATCTCTCAGTAAGAAAACTGCATACATTTAAAAAATTTATTTTTCCAGACAAAATTCACATTGTAGAAATTATGTTTAATAGCCATTTAAAAAGTCTACAATATTTCTTATTCCTTCAGAAAATTATGCTTTTGCTCAATGAATTTTAACACTTCAAAATATTTAGAGCAAAAACTTTTATCAAAATTGCTTGATCAGGCATAAGATCATATATATAATATATAAAGAGGGATAACAATGTATTACTTTAAATGCATGATTTCTGATGGATTATCAGCAAGTCTAAGGAAGTATTACTTTATACTCTTATAAAAGACAGAATTACAGCATTTAGCACATTTAGTACACTGAATTTTTATTGAAGCACACATATTATACAAAAATGTATTGCAGATGTTACTCCAAATATGTCCAGATGATTCCAAAGAATACACATGAATTAGAAAATTTTGGAGAATGCATGAGATACATAGTGGGATCCAAAGGAGCTTTTAAAAGAAATTAATTCTCATTTAAATTAAGAACACAAAAATTACTGCAATGGTGATAAAAAACAGTCTTTTCAGCTACAACCTGTAACTCTTTCCAAAGAAACGAGACACAAAACATGCTGTATTACTATAATACTATAAAATAATGTTGTGTTACTATTTTTTTTTCATACTTAATCAATTAAGAAATGAAATTACAATATTCTCAGAAAAGGAAAAATATAAAGGAGCAGAAGTATTTTAAAAGAATAGGAACTGAGCTACTGGTAGACATTTTGAAGAAATTGTACTTATTAAATGTTTGATACTATGGAGCAAAGATATATCTTGGATGAGTGACAGATAAATTTATTTGAACATAGTAAAAAATTAAAATGTCATGAAAAATAAATAAATAAATGCTCATTAATATGGAAGAATTTGTCAAAACCTATGAAGTTGATGAGCAAGAACTATGCTTTCTTAGCAACTCTTGAAATTTGTTTCATTACACAGTTCATAAATTAAAAAATGCTTTTGACAACATTTGAATGAATTTAAAATGTATGTGCCTAGATTAATATCTAGTAATCTATGTTAAAATACACACAACAACATCTCAGTTGTTAAACCAAGAATTATTCATATAATATTCCTGTATTAGTGACATAAAAGATCAACTGTTTAAATTATGGCCTAAGACCTTGTTAGGAAAAAGTCACATTGTAAAGTTTTTAGACTCAGAAGGCTTGAGATGCAAACTCTAAGATATTTATTTATATTAGCAATTACTATTCATAGAGCCCTACCACCAACAAAGTTTTTTTTTTTTTTTTTTTAAATTTATTAATGAGTGATACTTTACATAATATACATATAAACAGATGTTTATTAAAAAAATGAAGATTTTTTTTTATTAACATCTTTCAGAACTGTTAAATTTGGTACTACTGCAATGAATGTAATGTTTTTTAATGATATACTTCATCATACAGAATTTCAAAATTGATGTTCCAATAAATAGTTACTTGCAAATAGTCCTCTGTTAATAACAATCTATATGGTGATTTTATAACAACTATCTCTATGGTGATTCCTTTTTGAATAAATCCTTTCAAATTGGCAAACACCTCTCAATACAGATAAAAATTTCCAAGCATATGATTTTAATAGACCATATTCGTCTTCTTATTGGCCAGATTTAAAACAGATGGCAGGTCAAATTAGGCCAATGAATCATAGTTTATCAACCCCAGATCTGAACAATCCCTTTTTCCCCTTCTAAAAGAGTCTTTTATGTATTTTGTAAAACTTTTTGCTTTCTGCAGTTGTCATATCGGAGGTAAAACAACAACCAAACAGAGAAAAGAAACTTAAATTGCAAATTTCCAGGTTAACATTGTGTGAAAAGTACTGTTCTGTGAGATAGGTGAAAGGATGTCAATAATTAATCGATGAATTTTAAACATTATAAGTAACAGTCAATACAGTTTAAAATTATCTTTTAACATTAACATTTTGTATCAATACATGTTATACGTTTTAAAAAAAGTAATTACTAATAAATTTATAAAATATACACTTTTCTGTTCCACAGCTAAGACTAAAATTTACCAATTACAAAACAAACTATTATTAAAAAAAATAAGCATTCAGAATATATTGCAATGTTTATTAGTCACAAAATTAATTTTTTTAATGTTGCAAAAAAGTATATTAAAAAAAATTCAGAATAAGAAAAAAACGAAGCGTAAATAAAATTCAGAACTATACAGATTGTGCATGTTAACTGCAAATTGCACAATAGAAAAAGGAATTATATGTATAAAGTGATTAAATAAAATTTCAGGATATAACAGGGGGAAAAAAGTTCACTTTTATGTTTACTTAAAAAGCTTACTGGTTGTATTTCCTATCAATGTGGGATTTTTTTAAATAAAAAATTAAGATCACCAGTGCAATGAAAATCTCATTACTTTCAACAAAAATAAACTGAATGATATATAATTAATTTACTAACCTTTTTTTAAATTATTAAAAGGATAACAAATATTCATAAAGATTAAAATAAATAAAATTACCATTGTTTGTACATGCTGAGCTAAAGCATTAGTATCCACTGTAGCAAATAAAATTTTAAAGAAGGATAAAGCAGAAGTTGCAATTTCTCGAGACTGTGCTTTAACACACTCGCACATCATGTTGATTACAATGTTAATAATTTCAGAGTCTAATTGATCTGGAAAAAAAAAGATATTAGTAATGGAAAAAAAAAAAAAAAAAGATTTAAAAACATATCAGCAATGCTTCATTTACTTTTATTTACAAAAATATAATATAAAAATTATTTTGAAGTTATATATACCTTTGAATTCATACATTACTCTTCCAATAGATAATATTGTTGCACTGACCAAATGTGTACTTCCAGCCAAACCAGCAAGCAGACAAGTTATATATTCCTTCACACCTTCTATAAAAGACAAGCATTAATACAAAAATCACCATTGGCAAGTATATTATTATATGAATATTGGTAAAGATATCTAATATGAGTTTCAATATAGCATACACAGAGGAATAATTTTCTCACATTTCTAAAACAAGAATTCGGAAGAAATGTTAAATAGAATGAAGAAATATATCTTAAGAGTAAACTTTTTTTATGCTAAGCAATTGGAATTGTTACTACTCCAATTACTTAAGACATATAATAGATTTCATTGTCAATATCAGACACAAATAGAAACTTTCCTTTTAAAGTATACAATAATCTAAACGAATAAGTTGTTATTTTGTATTTTTAAAATACCAAATTAAGAATTTATTCCCATTTCTACAGTTAAAAAATCTTAACAAAAAAAGCAAAATAAGTTTTAGTAAAACATTAAAAATTCAAGATATTAAAATTAACTATACCTCTTGAATTTGGTGAATATCTTAGAAGAGCATGGCCAATTGCCACCAACAAATTAAATGCTGCTAATCGTGCTTTCACTGAATTTTCTTTGGTACATAACACAGCCTAAAGAGAAAGATATACAATAAAGAATTTGGAAAATACAAGAACAATGTTTCAAGTTCCTCTAAAATCAAGTATAAAGATTAAGCTTTACAATATTCTTTTTCTACATTTTATATACAAGATCCCTTTCAACAGAAAATTATAATATAACATACCTCTGGGATGATATCCAAGACTGAAGACTTTACATTTTCAGTAGATTGGGATACAATATGTTCCAGGCAATTTAATCGTAACTAAAGAAAGGAATTGCCATGAAGTTAAAAAAGCATACATAAATATTAAAAATTCACATACGTTAAGTGCAAAACAGTACAATAAAAATTAGTATAGCCTATATCAAAAAATATATTCAAAGAAAAAATGTTTTAATTTATATATTTTTTACAAATGCTTTAACCCAATAACCTATGCACAATTTTCACATGTTTTTATTGTTTAAGTGATGGTAAATAAATCCATTTATTAGAAATATCATATACATGAAATATGAAGCTCTGTATCAAGCAATTTTGATTTAAAGAAAGACTTTTTACTTTATTTGAAACTTACTGCATGAAGAAAATAAGCTTTTGTTGTTTCTGAAACATTTAAAAAATGGCATTTTAAAGAAGAAAGATTTGGAAACAGGGTTGTTTAGAAATGAAATTCTTCTTTTTCCCATAGGAAAGAGAATCAAGGAGAATTTGAGCAAAGCAACCCTAAAACACATTTAAATTGCCTTCTTCCACAGAAGAAATTACAGGTCAATTTTAACATATTCAATACAGAATTAAATAAATAAAGCTTTACTTTTAATACCATATAAACATACTAAAAATATTTCATTTAGGACAATTTATTTCTTATTTGCAAATAGATTAAGGCTGATTTTACAATTTTTCTGAAGAATTTCCCAAAAGAAAAATATCCTCACAAATTTCTTACACTTAAAGATGATAAAACAGCTTCTTCTCTTAATAGCTAGATTTGGATGGTAATTCTTTTATACCTATAAAAAGGAACCTCTAAATTTTACAAACAAAATAAAACTTAAATGAGTCACTACCAAAAATAACAAGGTCCTCAGAAAATCTAGCAATGTACAAACTGTATACAAAACTTGACTAAAATTATTTTCAGACTTTGTTCCTGTTTAGAAAGCATTTTTTATTTTTTGGCATGCAGAAGCCATGGGGTGATGATGGTGAGCACCTAGAAATAATTGTTTGAAAATTCCCTTTAGAACTTTAAACTTTGAAGCTTGAGCAATTTTTGCACATTTTTGGTTTACTTTGTAACATAATTCTTGAACAAAGCATTGCAGGAATATAAATTTTTCAACATCTGAAAGATCAAATTTTTTTTAAATAGCCTGATAAGCATCAATTTCTGAATTTTCATACCTAAATTGTTCCATACAACATTCTGATGATCCAAACAACATAGCATTCATATGATATGTGGAATGAAAACATGCCCCCCCCCACCTTTTTTTAAAGAAAAGATCAAAGAAAGCATCAAATTTTTAATCACACAGTGAGACTTTTCAACACATATAATGAAACTTCCCTCTCTGGCGCATAGTTCATCACAGTCATCTTTGTTAGTGACAATTTATTCTTAATGAAATTTTAAATTTATTCATGTGTTTGTTCATTGCAGCAGAATTATGATTCTTTTTCAATTCAATAATCACAAAAAAGTATTCTTTTAAAAAATTAATTGGATTTAGACATAGCCTCAATTTTTTTTTTTTTTTTTTTTAATGCTTGCTAGCGTGATTGTTGAGTTTAATTAATTTTCATCTGTATGAAGAACTGATAATCCAGCTGCTAAAATAATATTAAGCTCATATACAAGAAATTCTATACATGCAAATTATAATTACCTAAGATATCCTTCAAAAACTGGCACTAATGGCTGATCTAAATTGCTGTGGTATGCTTTATTTGCAAAACAGAAAATTAAAAAACAAATATTACAAACAAAACATTTTTTTCTTCTAATTTTGACTAGCTTAATACTACTGTAACTTGAAATAATACTAAAGCAATGAGTACACATTTCAAAAACATTAATCCCTAAATGTAATTAAATACCTTGTCAGTTTTAAACGATTATTAAGAGATATATTCAGATACAAGATCATTTCCCCAAACAGCAAATTAAATAAAAAAATTATGTACACTGCCAAATAACTTCGCGCTTTACACATTTATTTCATTTTCATATTTTTATAATTAAAAATCTATAAGATCAAAGGACAAAAAAAAAAAAAAAAAAAAAAAAACACCAAAATAACTTTTTGATACCAAAACCAAAACATTTAATGTTAACACAATCTATATGATCGTATGACATGAAAGTAGTAAAACAAAACTTTGTCTAATCATTAGGAAAGAAATTAAACTTACTGCTCTCGTAGCTGGGGTTAAGCCATAGACAGTTTCACTAAGTAATAATCTTAAATTTTCTATATTTGCCTTAACAAAATCTTTACATGATTCAGATTCAGAGCTACAGATTTCCCTGATAACACTATACGCTTTCTTTTTAGTTGTACGATTAGAATCCTAAAAAAGAAACAAACATATGAAACAAAATACTTAACTCTCATGTTTCATAGTTAATAAACCAGTGAAAATGCATTATATTATAACAATTTTCAAAATTTTTATTTTTTATGAAAGTAATAAATGTCAGCTAATGCCTTAAATTAACAGAATAGTTTCTGATTTGGCACATTTTCCAATCACTAGCTTAGAATAATTGATATACCAGACATACAACAAAAGAAATTTAATGATTCTGCAATTGATTTTCTCTTTAGTAATATTTAATTTTTTTTGCATGTTGAATAGAGGATCAAACATGTACATAAATGGTATTTCTCCATTTTTTTTCTTCTTGAACTAAATTTTTAAAAAAATTAAATCAATGTCACTTTTGAAATATTCACTATAACTTAAATTCTAATAAAAACTATTTTTTATTAAAAAAATCAACAAATTTAATTTTGTTCAATGTTTTTATATTAGACAAGAACAAATTAGAATACTTAAAATTATGATACATAATAAAAAACATTAAATTATTTATAATTTTTAAATAAGAAAGCCGGAAAAAAAAATAAAAGCATCCATTAAGAATTCAAAGATTATATTTACTTGTAATAATGATTTGCTAAGTTCATACAACTCCTGCAATTGATCTTCATTAATACAAGAGACCATAGCTTTACACAAATCTATTGATGCATGCCTAAGAAAAATTTAACAAATTTTTACATGCATTAAAAAATATTCAGTGTGAATACAAATTTATAAATATACTGTAATTTTATTTAAACTGAATAACAACTTATAAGATTAAAGTGATCATTTATACTTCTAAATATTATCAAGATTTATGCTTATAAATATTATTTACTAACTGCATAAAAATTCCAGATTCCGCAGAACGAACTCTTTCAATTGCTTTCTCGAAAAATGAGGTGACCAACTGTAAATGTAAAAGAATAAACCATATTTTATGAAAGTAAAATATATTAAATCTTTTAATTAACAAACATAACAACCCATTCACATTTTGCAAAATTGTAAGTAATTGATATTTACCTGTTTATCAGTAATAAAAAGGTATAATTTACAAGTTTCATAGACAGGAAGACGAATTTGATCTTCTGATTTATTCTGAGGTTCAGTGAGATACAAATTGAAAAGGATGGGTAAGTAATTCTTGGCATACTTAGCAAGCTCTTCCTTATTTTCTTCTATAAATCAAAACATGTTTAAGTACAAATATAAAAACTGATATATTACTACTTATAAACATAAAGAGAACACAAAACTATTGGATATTTTAGACACAAACATAACAATTTGTGGGGTGGAGGAACTTTTTGTTTCATTTCTACAAAAAAAAAAAAGTGCAAACAATTGAAATTATCAGTCAAGCAAAAGAGAATAATAATAACTTAGTAATTAATTAACAATTTATGCAAAATATTTCAGCTTTTCAGAAATTTCTTGCATCAGAGTTTGTTAAACAGAATTGTAGTTTAAATAATGACTGTTTTTAAATATAAATTACAAATTAAACATTAAAATACCAAATTTGAAAGAAAAAAATTCAATATGAATAAATGTGCATTAAATTTACCTTTTTTTTTTTAAAAGCATTGAATGATTTATTAATTTAATGGAATATTTTTTAAATTTTTCATACATAATAAAATATTTTTTTTAAAAAAAAACAATATTTATTCTAGATAAGTTAGTAGGGTTAGGTCTTCCTATTTGTCCATTGGATCTTAAGTTAATATTCCATGTGCATTTTTGTAGGTACTTTTTTACTGAAATCATACTATGTATTTCCAATGCCAAATTAACTTAGAAAATAACTTTTGTAATGCCTTTTACAGCTCAATAATGGAAAACATCATCCCCCCCCACACACATGCACCTTTCTTGTCTTTCTTTTACTTTCTAAATTTTCTTAAAAATTTCTTAAGTTGACAAATGGCAAAATTATAACTAAGAAAGAAGCAAAGCCAAGATTATAACTATGAGTCAAATAAAATAAAAAAAGAAAAGAGGTAGGGCTTTAATGAAAAGAGCCTTTTTATTTATCTGTCCATTACTGTCTGTCAAGTTTTTTGATATTTTATAAGCAAAACTTGTTCCATAATTTTTTCTTAACAATTCTTCTCCTTACTCAATAAATCAAAATTTGAACATCAATTTTCATTACAATTTTTATATCATAATATTTCACACACCTACTAAGAGTACTATTGCTAATTATTATTTTTCTCAATTGTAACTTTCATATAATTTACTAAATATCTTATTTTCAAAATAATTTTAAGAAAGAAATTTACCTCTTGTAATTAACCGTCGGAGAGAACTCAGAATAGTCAATCTCAAAGAGGGATCAGTTTTTAGTACTTCTCCTAAGGTACGAGCATAGTCTTTAAAACACTGGAAGATAAAAATGTTCATTAGCTACTTTATAATATTCATAATTCTAAAATCTAAATTAGTACTTATTTCCACACAAACATTGGGAATATGATTTTGAAAAATAAATATAGCCAACAGCAGCTTATAAAATATACTAGAATAAGGTAGGGCATTTCCCAATAGATTTGCATAAAACTAACTAGCCTGAAGAAAATTATCATAATGAGAGATTGCTGCATATATTTTTATGTGATTATAAACAAATATACAATTTAAAGATATAAACAAAAATAAATTAATGCAATTGACAAAAAACAACAACAATGGAAACATAATTTTGATTACATTCATGTGATTATCTCTCAATAAAAACGATAAAAATACTTTTAATATGCTTATATGTGAAAGCAATTTAAATAAATTTTATCAAGCAATCTATTAGTTAGCAAATTTATGAAAAATTCTCCAAAACATGTTAATAATTCAGAATAGTATCCTACTTTAATTTCTAGCAAAATATCAAGTGTTTCACACATTTTCGAAACATTTAAAAGAATCTCAAAGTTCATATGAGTGTAAGGTTTTCCAAGGATCAATCATATGGATATTTTGTAGTTAAATAAATGCCCTGTGAAAATTGAAACAGTTTATTAAAAGCCAGATAATGTGAAGTTTATTAAAATCCCTGATAATGGGATTATATTTCTTTTACCCTTATCATCATCAATCTCTAAGCACTAAAAATTGGTCTAATTCCCAAAGACTAACAATATTTCTTCGTAAAATATCTGTAGGTAATATGCTAAAATTCAATAACATACTAGTAAAGTATCTTAATAATTTGCCAGAGTATTACCTTCTTACTTTTTTTTTTTCATAGCATGCTACTTAATCTGGTTTAACAAAGAAAACTACAGGATGTTAAAAACTCTACATGTATTAGTTATGGAAAACTCCAAATTCATCTATCCATATCCTTCTATTTTTTTTTTATGACATGTAAACTACATAAACTCAATGAGCATTATTCATTCCAATCTAGACATAATACTTTACCTTTTATCTAGAAATCCAGTCATTTAACCAGAAAATACATCTAACTGAGTTTCTGAAGGAAAAGAGAATTAAAAAAAATTGAAATTCTGTTATTTATTAATCATGTCACCTCAACAATAGGTTTTAAAAATTTAAGTTCTTGCAGTTTTAAATAACATACCAACTGCAAATCAGATTTCAAAGAATATTCTATGTTAATTGTGGGTGTGGTTAAATTCTTTCAGTATAAAAACCGTTATTCTTGCACATTCTCCATATTTTAAATATCAATATAAGAATTAGATTTCAAAGTTTTTGTTATTTGCTTGAATCATTTAAAACAAAATTACTTTGCATGTTTTCTAAAACTTTCTCTTTCAATTACAATTTTGTAAAGCTCTTAAATACAGAATTTTCAATTTCAGTAGCAGAACTATTCAGGTACTATGATGTATCATAGAAAATTCATAAGTATGTTTATATGATTATTGTATGAAACAATCATGTAAATTCCAAAGCTCAAATGCTAAAGCTAACTCTGAAAAAGGTTGATAAAAAGTGACCACACTTTTTCATCTTTATATTTTGCGAATTTTGCTGCACACATTTCATCTAATTACTACTCTCTCTAAAAGGCAAGCATTTGAAAAAAAATTCCAAACCAAATGTTTATTGAAAGAATGATCAACACAAGCCAGAAAGTAGGTTTAATATCCAAAAATTAAAAACAAAGGATTGATGTATAGAATATATTTTACTGTCCATTTTAGCAAAAGTAAATTTCTTTTTAAAAGTATCTTAATTGTACAGTGTCATAAGTATATACTACAAATCTAGTTTGAGTTGACATTCATATTTGGAAAAGTTATATTTCTTATTGGTTTAGGGAGGGGGTGGGGGGTCAATTTACCAAAAATTAAATGTATTTAATTAATTTTTCAATACTTTTCTTAATGGTGAAGAATAAATCACTGAAATGCTTGGAAACTCAGAAGTAGTGTTATGGTTATTTCTAAACATTCATTTACAACCACAAAGTTCAAATCACTTTAAAAAAATTCACTTATCATAATATAAAAGATTTTATAAAACAAAGGAGAGATATTCTCACATTTACTGAACAAAAAATTGATTATTACACTTAAATCTATTCTAAGTTTAGTAGCAGTAACTTACATCCAATAGATCTGTGGGTTCTAAACAAAATCCAGGCAACAGAGACCAAATCTGCAAAATAAAACAAATTTACAAACATTGAAAAAAAAAATCACCAAAATTGAATCAAATACTTAAACCATAAAGCAAATGAAAAATAATACCACAAACCTGTGAGCAAGCAACTTCAAAAAGCTTACTTTCCACAGACCTTTTTTCTTGTGCTAAAGCTAAAACTAAAAGTAGGAGAAAAGAAAGTTTCAAAAATTATTATATTTTTACAATAAAATCAAAGCAATATTATAAAATAGAAAGCATATATATATATATATCAGAGATGGCCATAGTGTGGCTCATGAGTCACATGTGGTTCCTTCAGGTGAATGGTGTGGCTCTTATGCAAATAAAATACATGCATGAAATTTGGTAAACTAAAATTATTCAGTTCCCAAAAGTTAATTTCATTTCTTTCCAAAAAGTCATAAGTAAACTTAAGCAGACAATGTTCAAAAGTAATTTTTTTAAAATTTCAATTCTTGTTAGTTAAGAAACTTTAATGTTATTCAAAAACAAACAAATGATTTTGTTAAGAAAATCTTTAAAAGATGTGGATATTTTACGAATGTTTTCAATATTAGCAGCTAGTCGCCAAAAATTTTATTGATGACTTGTTAGGGCAGTTCACACAAGCTCAGTTAAATACAAATCAGTGAAAACAGAATTGATCTGGTCCATGGTACCTATGCTATTATCTGCAAAATCTTCATGCTACTATGATTAATAAACATCCTGTTCATAATAATACTTTTATTATTCTTACTAATAGTGACAGAGAAATTACCCCAATAGAAATTAAAGCCTTATATTAGAAAATAGGTTAAGCACTGAATATTATAAAATTTTACAACATCTTTTTAACTCTTAAATTTCATAAAGTATCCATCCATTCTTACAAGATACTTTCCAAAACAATATTGATGGTTTTGATAAGGCCGTTATTGAAAATAGATAAATTACTCAATTTAGAGTTATGATTGATGATTTGTTTAATTCAATAAATATTAAGGATTTAATTTTAATGTTCTTTTGGTTAATTTTAAAAAATTAATAGTTCGATAAATCTTATGAGAAATTCACATTTCTTATTAATCTTGTTTTAAAAGAAAATTATATTTTTTTATAATGATAAAAAATATTAACACATTAAAGGAATACCACAGGACGGGTATGCTAATAATGGTCTTGCCAATATTTATTTATATATTTTTATGAACAAAATTTTATAGACAGTAATATATTCACTTTGTTTTAGATATATAGAGAATCTAATAGTTTTTCCAAAATAAATTTCCAGATTTTAAAATTTCATCATTAGTAATATATTTTCTACTAGAATCCTAATTATTTTTTCCAATAAATAGAGAACCTTTCTTTGATAAAAAAATTAAGCTTAAATATTTATAGAACTATAACATTGAATTATATTCTTTGAAATGTTAAATAAATTTATGAGTCTTTAAATTTTCAAAATAATTTAAAACATAAAAATTACAAAATTGACAATTTTCTTTTGTTTTTTATTTCCATTTTATTTTTTTCTCTCAATCTTTTTTCAAATATTTTTATAATCTTCATTAAAAAATATTTTACTTAATTTTTGTAGATATTTATTTTTATTAATTCTAATTCTGTTTCACGGTGGGTGATACTATTGTTGTTGAAAGATGAGTTAAGCTTTAATTCTTAACTTTATTGTTTTTTTTAAAACGTTTTTCTGAGTTTCACTTGGTGTGTGTGTGTGAGTGTCATCAAATTTTCGATCGTTAATTTAACCAACTTCCCAATAAGCTAGAGCTCTGGAAATTTGGGAATAGTTCTTATTCGCCTAACAATACAATATTTAGACATTTGCAACAAGTTTCAACTAATATTTCAATAATTTTTTTTAGTAACATAATTTGTGTAGTAACTTGGCGCCATCTATGGAAGATATATTGAATTTCGTAGAGAGAGTGATCTTAAAGACGAGAGAGATATGAGGTTTTTTTACAAAGTTTTAACTAATATTTAAATAATTTTTTTAATAAACTTTGCCACCATATAAAAAACGTTGGTTTTTATCTTGTTTGTACTAAAGCTTATTATTTTTTATGTTGTAGTTTTTCATTGAATTTAGATTTAAAATATAGGTTTTATAACTTTTCTTTTCCTATTTTATGCTTTTTGTGTGATATTATTGACTGCAAAAGTTTGGCCATTAAAAATGTTTAAGCAGAGTACTTTTACCCCAATCTAGAGGCAGTATTATACAGCACTATTTGCATTTAGTACTTTTTTTGCCTTGACATTCAGTGAGTTAGGCGCATTTTTAGAATATCGCTGCAAGTGAAATTATATGTTCATAATGTTTACAAGAAACCAACAGGAGGCCTTTACACATGGTAGAATGATTGGCAGTTTTGAAGAGAAGCATAGGATGAGTGTTGCAAAAGAGTTTGGTATTGACAAAAATGTATCTTCAGAATGCCAGGTATAGTTGTAAGAAAGGTTGGCGGCAATTGGGCAAGGAAAACAATGGCAAGTGATAACCAGCATATCATTCTGCAGGCAAAAAAATTACCTTAACCAGACATCAAACAACATTGCTCAGAAGCTACCTATGGCAACTGGATGACAGGTATCACAGTTCATCGCGGCCAAACAGAAAGGCTGCATAAAGGTGACCTATTCACATGTCATTCTGAATGCTGCATATCACTAACAGCAGCCCATCAGTGGCACTGTTTACAATGGTATGAATAACACAAAGACCAGACATCTCATTAATTGAGTCATGTTCTGTTTACTGATGAGAGTACTTTCAGTCTGAGCAACAATAATGAGCACCATTTGAAGTGGTGGGAGGCAGACATGGGGAAGACCACTAAAATCAGGGGAAAATACCATTGCAGAGATTCTGGAGCACTTGTGTAGGGAGACATTATGTTGAATGAAGGAACCGAGCTCCATATTTTCAACAATGGCTCACTTACCAGAGATCGTTACAGCAATGAAACTATCATCCCTTTCGTGCATCTGTTTCAAGGTGCCATAGGTCGATTTTATTTTGTGGACAAAAATGAATGTAGACACAGAACTTCTGCTGTTGACGAGCTTCTGGAAAGAGAGGATATCTGCAGAATGAGTTGGCTAGAATGCTCCTGATTTAAATCCCATTGAACATATGTGGAATGCTTAGGGGAGACACTTGGCAGCAAACTCATATCTTCAGAAGAACATCAGAGAGCTAAAACAGGAGTTCCTTGAGGAATGACAACCCTCACTTCAAGAACGTCTGAATAATTTGGTATTGAGTATGAACAGGTGGTGCCATGCAACCATCGTAGTTAGCGAAGGTCATATCCCTTACTAGGGACTTTGGTTTGTTGTTCTTCCTCACAGTCATACAATGTTTTTTACAAATGCCATTCTATCAATAAAGCCTTTTTCTGCTTTGTTCCATAATGTATGTATAAAATTCAATTTTTGGCTACTATGCTTTCATCAACCTTTAAGTACTATATTATGCCTCTGTAGTGTGAATTTCATGTCATCCAGTTGGCTTTTATCAGAATTATGGCATAATCTGAAAATTGCTTAAGTTTTATATACTAAAGAATGTATGTATATAATCTTGTTTTGAACTTTAATTTTCTTTTTAAAAAAAATTCATATTCAAAATCGGAAAACTGTTCATGAAAAAGTTTTAAATTTAGGTTTATATGTCATATGAATTAATTTAAATTGGGCAATTTATTGAATTTTTGAAAGGCATTGCTATACTGATTAAAAATAACATTCCATATGAATCCAACAGACATGTTTTTTTTGGGGGGGGGAAAATCTCATCTTATTTTTAAAGTAACTGATAACTTCATAGATAAATACAAGAATTGTAAATAACATAAAATCAAATAATTAACTTAAACATTTTCTTCTACATTGTTTTCTAATTTCAGTCACTTTGTCAAATAAGCAATTTCTTTGAACATTCAATCAATAAAAAGAAAATAGTAATTCTGTTCTTTCTCCCCACAAAGAGAAAGGGAGTATTCTGTTACCTTTGCTTCTCATTTTAATAGCCAGTTTCAAGAAATATTCAAAGAAAAACTTTAGTTCAGTTCTTTTCACATGATCTCTAAGCAACGGCAGCATCCATGACCTGGTGAAATCTGGTCTAAAAAGGAGAAAAAGTAAACTTTGTATAGAAAATAGAATGTATAGGAAGGGGGAAAAAAAGATTATATAACAATTTATACGAAAAACAAAAAACTTTTAATTTAAAACTCCAATATAAGAATAAAAACAAAACATACTTTTCACCATCAGCCTGCAAAGGAATAGCTTCTAACACAGTACGAGGACCCATGTGTTCTATGGCAATTCCTATTGTTTTTTCCAAAGCAGGAA
>BMAW01093263.1:0-11428 GCA_019974015.1 Nephila pilipes
ACTGAAAAATAAATACTATTTCAAAGTTTAAAAAAAATGATTTTCAAGTATTCATCCTTATGAAATCAAATGAGATATTGTAAGATAATTATTTAAAGTTTTAAAATATTGCACATTTAATCCAGGGCTTTAATCAAGACTGAAGTGAAATGTATCCGAGTTGATTGAATTAGTGATTCTTATGTAAAGTACAACAGAATAGGGTAATTTTTTTATTAAATCTATCGTGAAACTATACAAAAATTTACTTCTTTTAAAGTTTTATTAATTTCTTACTTAAATTTCTTTTATTAAATTTAAGAACGGTTCTGGATAGTTAAGATATTATTGATACAACTGCCTTTTGAGGAGGGTTCCTAGAATATCACGCACAAAAAATGACTTGAATGTTTGGTACTTATCGGCAAAGTTTATTTATTTGAAGAAAAAGTAACTGAAACTTCAAATGATAAAGAAAGATATAAAAAATGATGTTCTGGAAAAATAATTCAGGCATAATATGAGCATCAGAGAGATGAAGAGGGTGTTCATTTTCGTATAATATAAGCATTTCGACTGTTTTCCTTTTTAAACTGTTAACATCTTAAATATATCATTTATGACAAGTATTTCTTTCTTTCTATGCGTAAAAATTAAGTATATAGGTTCGTGAGTGTAATGTACTCGATAAATGCTTATCTGGTAATATTCTGGAACCCCATTCATAGGAGACGAGATATGATTTTTCACACTTCTCATTCATTTGCCTTTGGTACAATTTTCGCTGAGTTCTACATGCATTTATGGATTAAAAAATGAACTGTTTGGATAGAAGCCAGTTCAGTTTCAAAATTGCCTTTTGACTCTGGGACGTTAAGACGTGAAATATTCACTTTTACATTAAAGCTCAGTCAAGTGCAACAGTTTTATTTCATGTCAGAACTTTTTATGTTCTTGATGCGTTTCGTTTTGAAAATTGATACAAGAGGGAAAAATTATTGGCGTATCTGGCAATAATATCATATTACATGAGAATGAAAATTAATTAATACAACAAGTAAATGCAGAAAAGAAATTTTTATACGGTACTGGTGTGCCACTGAAAAATTATTTTATAGTAGCCGAGATTCTAAAATGCTTCTAATTTTTCTGCTTAATAAAGGGGGGGGGTTGACCCCATTAGCGTATAACTTAAGAAAATTTGATAAGGATGATGACAGTAATTTAATTTTAAAATTGTATTCAAACTTTCCAAGGAATAGAGAGAGACATTTGTAAGCGCTTCTCCCACAAAATGTAGTATTTTAAAATCCCTTTATTCTTTCCTCATAATCTACTCTAACCTATCCTGATAGTGCTTTATATACCAAAAATGATGTTGTTTGATTGATTGATTTATGCGGGATATAATTCAGCGATGCTATTACACCTATTTTAAGTACATTATATTTCGTATTAGTTAATATTAAAGAATTCCATCCCTTGAAAAGCATTGTTTTAGTCAATATTGCTTTGTTTGAAACTTCTTTGAAGGTCCTAGCGCATCGGGGGGGGGGGGGGATGGAGTTCAGTGTTTAATTCGATTGAGGGTGTAATTGGAGACACTTTAACAGAATATGTTCTAGATTAGTTATTCGATTGAAAATAGTATAAAGTGTATAATTTTGTAAAATAAGTTTATATAAAAGAGCAGGTACAATGATCCTTTTAATTAACATCAGGACACTCAGGATAGTTTCTGAAATACGATTACGTAATTAATGTGGAATTTGCAGTACATAAAATATATATTTAAAAATGTTAGACCTAACAACGTCCAAAAACAAAAATTACCCAGAAATGGAAAAATTAACACCAATAAAATCAAATATAGCAATGCAATCGAGAAAAAGAATACTATTGCAAAAAAGTATTTTATATGAGGCATAAACAAGCGTGAAAAGAATAAAACCAATATTTAAAAAAATAATAAGGATATATTATAATGCATCACGATTTAAAATGTAAAATAAACTTTTCAATTAATTTCAAGCCAATTCTTTACTTAAAAATCGTTTTTAAAATTGAAAAGGTAACGAATGACATATTTTAGTTTTAAACAAAATAATTTAATTAGAAATGTATTAAACCGAAGCTAGGCTTAACATATTTTTTTTACAAATTTAAAAAACTCTAATGAACCGAAATTCGGGTTTTTAATCAAATAACCGTTTTTCCGACACGATTGGAAAATTTGCAATAAGGATATCTATTTTTTATTCACAATCGATTTCTTTTAACGGTTTGCGATTTTTTATGTGCTTAAACTTATTTTTTTCTTATAAACCTTTTAAAATTATGATTCCTTTTTCGTATTGGTTTGTACAGAACAGAAAAAGGTATTCCTATATGTTAGCATGTTAAACAAAAAACAACCCGCAAAATTTAATTGCATGTATTTACATAGAAAAAGTACGAACCATTTATTGTAAAATATTTCAAACGGAACTAAATGGTGAATCGAAATAGAAAAATTAAATGAATAAAAAGAAGAGTCCAAAAAGCAATTTTGGGGTCGAGGACCAAAAATGCGGGTTTCAACTGTAGTTTGATGGTACATACTTTTCCCCTTTGCGACAGGATATATTAATATGTTAAGCACTTATTTTCTTTAAACTTTAATTGGTGAAATATATTTAAAGCTTTAATTGGTGAAATATATATAATAGCAAAATCAGTTACAAATTTATCAATGTCAATCTATGTACATATTTCTTTTTTTTTTTTTCTCTCGAATTTTTCCATGTTGCTAAAGCTTTTTTCCGTAGTTCAATTGACAGTAATTGTTAATCAGTGGCTTACTTTTGTAATCATTTAATATTATTTGAATAATCGTATTTGGCCTATTTTTACCCGAAGATATTTAATTTTTAATCTAGGGTAATAATTTTAATCTAGTTTTTAGTTAATTTGTTAATGTATTGAGATTCCAATCAATTCTGTAGTTTCTTGCTTATAGATTTTTAATTCTTACAAAGTATAAGTTGTTATAAATTTAATTTAGTTTATATTGTGTACATATAAATAACATATTATATATATATCGCTTCTTTCGACCATGTTTTTGGTGGACATTAATTTCAACATTTTTAAAAACAAAAGTTTATATTAGTTTAATTTATTAAACTCCTATATAGTTATTTTCGATATAATTCATTTACCTAAAATGAACAAAATTCTAATTCTTTGGAATAAAATACTTTAGAAAACATACTCATTTCATATCAGATTTTTTTCCCAAACGCGTTCGCGTTGAACGAAATTATTATTGTTGCACTGTCAATTATTAGTTATATTTTGTAAGAAAAATTTCTGGAATCATTGTTACTCATTTTTACGAATAATTTTCTTTTTTTAATGTTAAAATTGATTTTATGAATAAAATTTCTGTGTTATTTCATTACTGATTTTTATTATTGATTTATTTTTTTCCCGTAATCATTATTTTTTCTTTATCATTATCCATATATTATTTTAGTGACTAGGGAACTTTAAAAAGTGTTTCGGAAATTTTTTAATGGATGATCTGCTACAAAATACAGCGCTTGTATACTTTCTTATCTGTATCTTCATCAAAACCTGACGGCGTTATTTTTCATTTTTAAGGGAAAAAACATTTGCCTTAAATCTCTTCACTTCAAAATTATTTCTGTTAGAATAAATAGCAAATGGCACTCTCCCTTATCTGGTTCCTCCATACGCAGTAAAATAAATCTACCGTAACAAATCCTCTTCAATTTTACAAATATTTTTTTTTTTACCTTTAAACGATTATTTAAAACCATTTGGAAACCAGGTTTAAAAACTTTTATAAGTTTATTTCGGATTTAAGAAGAACATTTTATTCTGTGTGCTAAAAAATAGGGACACGTTTTTTGAAGTACGTCTACTGTGGGATACTACTTTATGACTTTGGATATTTGAGGATCATGAACTCTTCGCTGCAGAAAAAGATATAATTTAAATCTAAATTTATTGTTTTTTATACGCAAGTGTTATTGAATGCAATATTTGTTATCAAAGGATGATCTGTTATTAAGGTTATAGCTTGTTTTAAAAGCAAAAGGCTTAAAATGTCCTCGAAACAACAAAGGGATCCATTACTTACCTTCTCTGAGTAGTAATTAGTTCTACACCTATTTAAACCGAACTTATTTAATTTAAATTGAATTATTTCGTGTCCGTTTACTCAATTGAATGACCGTTACTTAAAAAGGGAAGTATGCCGTCATGCAAGCGTAAGATTTCACACAAAAAGGAAACGAATATTTAATTGATGCCTACATTAACATGCTCTAACATGTTGTTGTTTTGAAAATAAGATGTCAACAAAACTAGAGAGTATGTAATAAAGGATATATGGTGATAGGTTCAAAAAAAAGTCTTTTTAATACATTATGATTATAGAAATTACAGTAAGTTTTCTTATAAGGTATATTTACATTGCTGACATATATTTAACATCTTATAGTTTGCTTTTATATTAATATCCTAACAGAATATGACTTTTTTCTTTAATTATTCATCATTTCCTCCTATTTAATATTTTATTGAATAATTGGACCATTGGTAAAATAACATGTTTTTAAACTTTGTGCTGTTAACATCGGCACCGTTTTTGTACTTAAGAATGCTTGCTTGAAAAAAAAATGCATTAGGAACTTGAAAAAGCTGTTTCGCTTTCTTGATAGCAATTGCAACTGTGAAGTCTGGGCCTTGGAAGTATCATTAATTTACACTAATTAATATTCATTTTAATACTTATACTTTTTAGAGAACTTAACAGAAAAAAAAAACGATTGCATATGTTAAATGAAATAAGCAATATCATTTTCTATTTTTATTTATTTAATTTGAAGCTCACCTTATATAAATCCAAGAGGAAAGATATATTGAGCATAAAAAAAATTTGTTTCTATTTAAAGTTGACGCAACGAAAAATAATTATGAATTTTAAACTGTGGCTTCCTCCTTATTTATTAACACTCAATTTGTGGTATAAGAAAATACGCGTATCTGATGAGGCAAGGGATAGGTGTGGTTGACAGTTCTGCTCGCGCTACTAAAGAAAGCAAATGAAATTCATATTCTTCAAGGTCGTTCGCATTATGAAAACATTGTTGTAACGGAGACAACTAAATATGACATTCGGGTTCGTTTTTCTAAGGAAAAAAGAGAGAGTCCGTTTAACTAGAGCCTAAATCTTGGCGCATGACTAATTATGGAAAGATTCAAAACCTGCCAATTCATGGAAAGGCTACTATAAAGTGATTGACCATTGCCGACGTTTGGCGACATTAAACTGAATAACCTGACTCTGATCCAACAGTCTAATACGCCAAGATGCTGACAGATGAAATAAATAAAATTACCGAATATAAAGAGGGGTTGGCGCATCTATCGCATCAAACTAAGTGTAACGTTTGTGACGTATCTCAAAAGATTCTAAAAAGTTTTAATGCATATTTATATATATTCGCCACTCGTATTGCCCGACAATTTTAACTGTCCTCTTTGATTCAGAGCATTCTACACCTTTTAGAATTAATAATGATACGCGACGATGGCTTGTTTCATTTACGCACATGTAGCGAGTGAACGCAGTAAGTTAATCTTCCTTTGAAACTCAGTTTTATTCTAATAATGAAATCGAAGCCTTCAACGCACATTTGAAGAATTAGTTTTATCTTCATTTCTGGACATCACTCTTAAAAAATATCCTTTATATACCTGCATTAACTATGGATAACTTGTATAGTTCTAAATTACATTTAATTAAGTCTCTTAAAACTGAAAAATGTACCTAATTCACTTAAATAAAATTTATAGAGTTTCAGCCTTTGAGTTAAATGCAACGGTGATAAATATAATTCGGAATGATTAAACAAGAAATCGTAACACCCTTTGTAACCCCACAGCATTTGTATTAGAGTCATCCACCGAAAGTTGTGCAATATTTTGTCAAAAGGGGCTCGCTGTCGCTTTAAAATTTCTTGGTAGAGCAACTCTCGAGAGGATATTATAAACCTCCCCATTTATCCTAATCTTCTTTGGACACAAAACTAAATAGTTATAGCCTTAAAAATTAATTCCACGAACAAGGCCTTAGGCATAAACGTTATTATTAATAAAATAATTCAACGGAATGAAGCGGCTGCGGTAACCTAGTGGTTATGGTTTCGGAATCGTGGCCGGCGGTTTTCGTTCAGTCGCGGTTTCGATCCTTTGGCCGCTAAAGTCCTACCGTGTAGCCGGGGCTGCTGCACGTTATTCTGTCGGGGCCCAAAGTCCTTCCGTTGGTGTGGTGTGGAAGATAGGAGTGGGGAGTGCCAGCTCACACAGGTGCCGTCTTCGTCACTTGACCCAGTTTCAAAATTACGAGGTCAGTCCCCCAATACTCCTAGGTTGCTTCCAGTGCGACGTTCATAAAAATCACACCAAAAACAAATTGTTAATTTTATACATACATTATATCTGGTCATTTGATAAATAGAAGATTAGGAATTTGAATTTAAAATTGTAAATAAATTTTCTGCACCACAAGGATATTATCTTTATTTGTCTTCTTAGCATTCTGTTGCACTTTCATCACAGTAATATATATATATATATATATATATACATTCAATTATGTATAACAAAGGAAATCATAGACTATCGAATTAATCATCAGATATATAACCAGAAATAAAAAACAAAAGCTTTAACACTTTTCGAAATTTTATTTTATTTTCGTAGGAACTTAATCCGAATTATTTGTTCCTTAAAAAATTCTTTCGAGTAACAATTTGTAACAATTGTTTTTGTTTTATACCAGAATACCATTTTTCTGCAAATTGTGTTATTAAACTACAACTCGGTTTAAATTTTAATCACACTTAAGTTTAGTTCTTCTTCATATATTCTTAATCATGTGTCATTAAATGGAGTTATAATCTCACCTGAAATCTTTTTTCTGTTATTTATCCGTTAATCATATTTTTTCCCCTCTAAATAAGATATTATACTAATAAAACATTAAATGTGCTTACTTTAGGGGACTTAAAGTGGGTTGTTATATAACGCTTAAAAAAATTAATAATTAATTAAATTTCATTAGATGAAGAATAAATATATTATTTCAATTTCAGTCCTTTTTTCACAAACCTTTATCATTTACATTTAATGCTATTTAACAGTTTAATTCTTTTCGAGAATTTTATCCAAACAATGCTGCTTTTTCAGATGCATGTTTTTGTCTATCTTACATTTGTATGATGGGAAACATTATTAAAATTAATTTAGTAAATTTTAAATTATTTGATTATGCAGAAAACCTGCTTTGAGGTAGAAATGACTGTGCATGGTCGCTTGCCTGCTCAAGACTGTGCACTGCTTGCCTGCATGGTCGCCTTCCAAGAAATTCGAATTCAGAGTTGCGCATAAAAAATGCAATTATTTCTTTACATTTTCTATAAGAAAGACATTTGTTCACCCTTATCTAAAATAAACGAGTGGTTATTATTGAGAGGTCGTCACGAACGTAACTTTCGACCAGTCTCGGGTATCAATAGTGATTCCACTGAATATCCACTTTGTAGCAGGGCTGACGCACGTGAAATCTGTTGAGGTCCCAAGTCCTCCTGATGGGGTGGGGTGGAAACTTGGAAATGTAGTTGCTTGCTCAGGTGTTGTTATCGTTACGTAACCGAATCTTAAAAGACAAGGTTCTTCTCCAAAAGACTTTTTCATGCATCTAAGTGCAACATTAAAAAATAAAATCACTTGATATCTGATTAGTTAAAAAATAATTTAATTATTATTGTAAAAATCAATTATCTTATTTTGAGATGCTTTCAAGGATAGAATAGGAAAATCTGAAACACCTCCTCCAGCACCTCCGTTTCCAGGTTTCCACAGTACGCCATCAGGAGGACCTCGATCCTCGACAGATTTAACGTGTATCAACCCCGGCAACACGAAGAGTCTTTAGTAGAATCAGGACTCGAACCCTAAACTCAAAGAAAACAACGCCGAACGAGAGTTTGTGTCCACAAACACTTGTCTACCTCGGCCCTAATAATTACGATATCAACTAAAAATATATTACGAAGCTGCAAACATAAATAAAAGCAGTAGTCAAATGCGATGTATAATGAATCGTCTAATTTAAAGACCAAGGTTTAATAAATGCTTTCATGCGTATTAAATAAAACTTAATACTCACTGAGATAATAAGCGTTTGACATTGCGAAAATGAATAAAATTAAAATTTAGATGCGTCAGAAACGATAAAAAATCATTTAATGATTATTAAAATAGATAATAATATTTTGTTTAGATATTAAAGTAAAAGTAGACTGTAAAATATTAAATATATCTCAGCTACGTAAGTATAATTTAAGCAAACTGAATGTAATTATTATAATCACAATGAGTTACAATCCGATCTTTCGAACCCGACACCATACACCTTTTACTTTATGATTACGCATCTTTTTTGACACGATATTCTCAAAAGAACAACCTTTTAGCACATGTCAATATAGGCATCAATATAATACACGTTTCCTTTCTCTCTGTGATCTCTACACTTTCTGGTCATTGGATGCTCTCTCTCAAATACGGGTTAGCCACTTCAATGAACGGCCATAAAATGACCCGATTTAAGTTAAATAGATTTGACTTAAATAGCCCTACAGCGATTTATTATAAACTGAGCAGAAACGCCGGATCACTTTATTGCTCAGAAAGATTTAAAATTCAATTTAACATCCACACATCTATATAATATTATTGATTGTCTGATATAAGATCTCCATTACAAAACTCCTTATCATCCTAGGAGACACTATAAGTGTTTTTTATGCTGGCAAAGTTTTATTTTACGTTAGCGTTTAGTTAAAATAAGCTTTGAATCAGGAGAGAATATCTGTTTGCCAAATATTATCAGTATAAATTTACGTCAAATTTTGATTGCGTAAATTTTGTCCCTTAATATTTGATATTCATACGAACCGAACATGATTTTTCACAATGAGGTATGGTGAAACAGAAAAAAGATATTTCCCATGCGATATACATTAACTTTGTGAATACTTATTTTTACCGAAATTAGACAAAATGGTTCTCTTAGGATAATTTTACTAATTAAGATATTGCTACTGCCTTTCGAACATAATCTATAATAATAAGGATGTAAAGAGTATATTATCACTGTTACATATATTCTGTGGGAAATATCCTAATTTTCTTTTTATTTTCACTAATGTATGTGGTACATTATCAGTAGATTCTTTCGTTTCCTTTCCAGGATGATTTCTCTTTAAAGGACAATATATATCTAATTTCATTTTTGGTTTGCTTTTTAAATTCAATGACTGAAAAGAACATCGTCTATACTTTTAGTAGTTTATCGTCTGCTTTAATATTTTATTACCTGCCTTTGTTTCAATATATGAAAACGTTATCAAAAGTTTTGATAATTTATTGACCACTTAATTAAATTATAGTTTGCTTTTACTCATTTTGTTACAAAACGGACCTTATTTTTTATCTGCCGAGTTTTTTTTGTGTTTTCTTGGAGGGTGGTGGATGTTCTATATAAGACTAAGATCATTGCGCTTAAATTTAATTTTTTTTAAAATAAAAGCAGCAAAATTTTTGATAAGTCAATAGCTATCTAATGATTAATATGGTGCAGTAGTCCATATGTATAAAATTTTCAAAGTCTGAATGATGAAATTTTGCTCCACATGTCTGCGTTGAATTCATCTCAGAGTAATGTCTTACTTTTTGAAAATATATATATATACATAAATAAATTAGTATTCTTTTGAAGAAAAAAAGTGAAATGCTTATTATTTCCCTGAATTCTTCCTTGGAAAAAATGAAGATTGTCTCAATAAAGGTTTGGATTAACCCGAGAGATTTTTTTAGTCTCCCGATGAAATCAAAGAAAAACGCTCAAGACGTTCGATGAATTTCATGAAAAGCTCAAAATGCGTAGAGTTGAAGAGTTGAGGGCAAAATATTCAGAATAACTACTTTTTCCTTCTAAAAGGAATTTGAGGTGAGAAATTTAAAAGCCAAAATCAAAATTGGTTTCAAAGCACTGGACAATTCAAAAGGTTCTGAGGTATTGAATGATGTGCAATGCCGATAAGAAATCCAACGTGATTTCTTTCTCAAGAAATATACACTTGCCTTAAAAACATTTTTCAATTTGTCCAAATCGCTGTAATTCATTTTACAAAAAAGTGTTTTTAAAGCAGAAATTAAAATCTTTCCCATCATATTATGAGCTCGGCAAAGTGAAAAAGGAATATTACCCTGAAGAACGTTAAGTAACTGTGTAGGGAGCACAGATTCCCCGTCATGATCTCCTGAACTATATCGCTTCGAGAATTCTGTCCGTAGTTCCCAAGCATAAGGGTTAAAAAAGAGAAATACTTGATGCTCATTTCAAAAATGGGAATGCGATGTATCATCTAGCTTGAGTGTGTGTAAACAATCTTTTTCATTGAACAATGGCACAAATACGGCGGGAGACTCAGCACGGTACTTGATAACAATAGATCTAATTAGATTAATTGATACTAATGTTTCCTCAATTGTTTTTGAAAGCCTGAATCCTCATCGATGTATTTTAGGAGACTGAAAAGTTTGAGAATTTAAAAGAAAGTCTGGAAATCCTCAAGCAGAAAAAGGAACGAATGGAGTCGGATGCTGTGTCGCTAATCGCTACGCAAATTATTCATATAAAGAGAGAACGCGAACTTTATGTGACGCTAGTCATTGGCAAAACTATAAATGCTGTGATTGACACGACACCAGTTCTTCCATGCGTTGCTTCCCGTGCGGTTCTTTACCAACAAGGGTAAACGATCTGAAGTGAATTGACAAAATAAATCCTTTTAATGAACATGATAGGATTAACATTTCTCCTCTCCATGCCAAAACCAGTATTTTCGCGAGTGCTTATTAAATACTCTTTATTTTATATACTTCAAAAAGCGCTCAGTAAAAACTGATATGTATTAGAACCAACAACAAAAAAGAAAAAAAGAAAATACAAAAACAATTTAAAGTCAAACTGGAATTTCATGTTGATCATGCGGATTTGATAACAGTGTCAAGATTCTAGTTTCTTTTATTAATACATGTTATTAGTTCGAAAAGTGCGACGTTTTTCGCTTTCACATATATCATTTCAAATTTCCCTAAACTCTCAAAAAAATTTAGCTTGATGTTTGTTGCAAACGTTTCAGTAATAGTCCATTACATTTTTTTTTACATTTGCAATAGGTGTCTAAGAAAAGTATGCGATTCCATGGGATCTCTGATTAATTATAATACATTTGGTTTCTCAACAGACCTTTTGCTGAATTAACACCCACATGTACCTAACAGCTTCGAAAAGTCATTCACG
>BMAW01093265.1:0-21381 GCA_019974015.1 Nephila pilipes
TTTTAAATAAAAATAAATTTTACTAAAACCTGAGTTTTTCTTTTGCAATCGTAGATAGTTACATTCTTGTTTGTTAAAAAGGTAAGAGTTTCCTTTCCGAATTTGTTTCCATATGTCTTTATTGGAACATGATTGGTTTCATAATTAATAATTTTGTAATTTTGTATTAATCTATTTTTAATTATACGCGTATGAAGAGTGTTGCTAATTTCTTTATACTAAAATTAATTAAAGCATTCATTTTGTTTAATTAGACGATTTTTAATGTGCTAGTAGATAAGGAATCATATTTTCAATTATTAACCAATTATCATTTACTTTCATGGTATTGTTGCATACCAATAAATAAGTACTTTGTGATAGGGTTTTTAACATATAAATATAGAAACATCATGTAGGTTTTGCGTGTGAGTTTTGAAACTTTGTATCAATCTTTATATTTAATTTAATATTTCGTGTTAGCTAATCTCGGCCATAATTGAATTTGTTTAAAATTGAAAGTTGTGATGAGAAAGAAGTGGATCTTGTTTTCATGAATTCACTTCGAAAACGAATTTTGCGTTACAAAAAAATACAAAATAAATTACCTTCTCCATTTTGGATTGTTTTTTATACATAAGAGAGAGAGAGAGAGAGAGTTTTATTATCATTTTCATATTAACACTCCATGCAATTTCGCTGTAAAAATTCTTTCAAAGTGCAAAATTAAGTTTCTTTTTTTTACCTAATTTAATATTAATCTAGAGCAGTGGTGGCCAAACCGGTCTGGATTGGATGATTACAAATGACGCTTCTGTCAAATATCATAAACAGAAAATATATTAGATAAAACTTAAGACAAAATTTCTGAGAATGGAATACGCTTCCACTTTTAAAAGTTAAATATCGCGTGATATTTTTTATAAAGCAAACATGTGAGTCTGATGGACTGATTGTTTATTTAAATCACGAGATAAGAAGCAACACAAAGGGCTATTGGCAACAGATCTAGCAATTTCGAACTTCGGTCGAGTTACGAGGACGCTTCTTGAACTGGCAACTCCCTCTCTAAGCTTCCACACCATATTATAGAGAAGATTAAGGATTTCCACCCGATTTAACGTGAATTTGCCTCAATACGTGACGGGATTTTAGTGGCATCACATTTAAAAACCACAACTCGACGAAAATAATGCCGACCGCCATTCTGAAACCATAAAGAAGCAAATTCGATTCTGATTTCTATCTATTAACCCCAACACTGAATGTAAGACGGTATAAAATCTGATCAGTTTATATGGCGAATCTTAACTTGCCTGTCAAAAAATTGGCGCATGGCATGAAAAAAAACTGATTACCCTTTTCCAAGAGTATTTGAAGCACGCATTACGGCTTCTGTAGCTGGGTGGTCATGGTCGCGAATTCGAGGCCAGCGTTGATGACGTCGAGGTTAAGGCCACTTAAGACCCATTGTGTTCCTTGCTTGATGCAACATATAGTAACGAATCCTCAGTACTCCCGCTAGTGTGACTTGGAAGATTGGAAATGGAGTGCCAGGTCACTTGGTTTGGAATAATGAGGTCCGTTGCCAATAGCCCTCGTGTTGCATCAAAGCGTAATGTTGATAAAAAATTCACCAATCGTTATACGAGTTTGGAATTCTAAGGTTTGCAAAATATTGGGTTAAAATATTTTCATTTTTGGACTCATATTAAAATTAAGTCTTTTATCTCACAACCAATATCTATACAGTTCTAAAAGGTTCTATCAAGTAGATGTTGTATACTTCCAGAGGTTTGAGATGTTTTACAAGAAATTTCGCCAAAGACTGCACTTTTGAAATGAGATGCGGAGAAGAATAAATTGGAGTCTCAAAGATGAGGGCATTGACTTAACCCCTTAAGAAAATATCAAAACTTTATAAAATGGCTTAACAAGCTTGCCAAGTAACTAGTCTATACGTGGTATTGGAGTAGTTATTCACATTAACATCAAAAGGATCTAAATGAGTTAATTGACCATTAACAAGTAATTCTGATCTTTCACTTTCCAGCCATTTGAGATACATCCCGAAATTGAGTCGATGTGGTAGCAAATACGGGACAAGTACGAAATGATTCACAATATCAGCCCCCACATTGTACGCGTAAGACATACTTCAATAATTTTATTCTGTTAATGGTAATATCTGTTATTATAATAATATTTAATACTGTTAATATTTGAACATTCGAAAATTTATTAGTATAACATTCTTAGCAAAATATTCCCACTTATGTAAATAAGAAATGATTTTTTTCTATTTATTTTCCTTAAGCCTTTCATTTCCATTTCCTTAACTCTGTACAAAAATATGTTACTCAATGAGTAATATAACTTCCTTTCGAATTTGTCCTCGATTTCAAAGAACACCTGATATAACCATTCGGGAGAGAATGATCCTAGTTAGAATATTGATGAACTCATAGCGTAATTTCATAAACTTACTTTTAGCTACAATATTTTCATAAAAAGTGTTATATAATACTTCCTCTTTGTTTATTAAACTAATCACAAATATTAGCAGAAGATGTATTTCGGTTTTTTACAAAAAAGTAATTTTAAATAAAGAATTTTGAAGAACTAAGAACCTATTATTTTTTGACATGTTGAAATCACCCTGACCGTTGTTGAGTCCTCAACAGTATTTATAATATAAAATGTTTTACGAACGAAATTAAATATCTCAGTGACTGTTGCTTTGACGTTGAACATATCGAATACGAAACAGCTTTGTTTGAACTTTAAAGCTGCATTCAAAAATTTAACACTTTCGTATGAATTTAAATATTTAATACAAAATTAAAATCTAAAAGATTACGAATAAAAAAGTAGATTAATCTATGAAGTCATAACCAAGCATCAACAATACGCTGAAATTTAATTTTGTATTTTCGGAAGTAAAAATGTTGTCTAATTTTAAAACTGAATTCGTGAAATCCTTAAAATTCAATATTCTTTTAGATTGTAACTAAAAAACAAAGAGCTTTTTAAAACAAAATAAATATCTAAGAAAAAAATAAGTTTGTAATCTTTTATCTCTTGTAATAAATTCTTAAATTTAAAATTTTGAAACCCAAAGAGTATAAAGTATGAGCAAGTAAATAGTAAAAAACATGGAAATTTCAAAAACATCGAAAGTCTAAAATGTAGAAAATGAAGAAATTCCGTCAATATTATTTAGCATTCATTTCCCTTGTAATGGATCTGCATTCACAACTTATTTAACGTATCGAATTGCGCACATTGCTAATGAAGTAATATTCTAAAGATATTTTCATATAAAACTAGTTCATTCTTTGGCAGGTTCATGATGGGTAATTTAAACGCTAAAATACTAATTGTAATAAATTAAAAAAATTTTCTCTCAGGGATAGTATCATTATCATCCAATTCGATTCAAATAAAAATACTGGATTGTGAAGCTGGAGGAGAGTAGAAAATTCCATAATTAAAAATACCATTTGGCATGTCGTCTTGTTTCTTGACCCTTTGAAATGATTTTATATCTGCGATTGAAAACTTCCTCGTTCATCAATTTCCAAATCCTAAAGTATTATCCACCATTTAAATTTTTCTGTATCACACACAATTGTGGATAATCACACATTCCATTGATTTCACAATTGATAAGGGATTTCATATAGTTTTTTCTGAGTAAAATGTAGTCGATTCTTATCAGTTTTTTCTATTTTTTTTAAGTCCACGATAGTTGAAAATCTACTAAATTATTCAATACAACTCGTAGACAAACAAAACAAAAAAGGCAAAATTAACCTTTTTAAAAAGTAAGATGATATGTCAAATTACTGAGATTCAAATTAGTGGTTTTGTATCTATTTTTAAATTTACGAGAACTTAGTCATTAATCTTGCTAAAAATTACTTTCTCACAAATTTCGCTTTGTCAGAACTCAACAAGCTCTAAAATGAAATTTTAAACCCCAAGCTTTCTAACATGACGAAAATTGTGCTGAGGAAATGTATGAAATTTCTTCGTTTCGCGGTAACAAATGCAAAGAAAGAATACATAAATTATTTTATTTATATGAATATCTTTAGAAATTAAAACAATAATTTATTCAATTATACCTAAATTTATTTAATGTAAAATTACGTTATTCAATTATAATAATTTAGCTTCGGTAATTAACATACAAGACATAATTCTACAAAACTTTAGGAAGCCGTTTTTGCCAAATGGAAGAAATTATTAGTTTGATGCCAACCATAGCTATGTTGAGCGGAGGGTTCGAATTCAGTTTTCATTGAATTTCAAATACAGGTGATGTGACGTGGAAGTAAGATGAAGTTAAACGATGCAAATATTCCTCTTTATATAAATAATTTGAAGTTGCATGGTTCTAACGAAACAAAATTCTCCAAGTATAAAATTACAAAATAAAGAGATAAAACAAATTGGATTTCATTCCATGTAAACTTTGAAAAATATATTCATTCTGTGCAAGTTAAAAGATTTAGTTAGAATTCAATTTATTTCGAGAGTCGATCTTTTATAAATTACACATGAAATAATAGAAATTTCACTTGGAACATTCTGTAATCAGAAAACTAAATTATAATTCTATATTTTACTTAAAATATTATTTTAAAAATCTATAAAACATAAACAATTTGGTGCAATATGGTTTCAGATTTTAAATAGAATAAACCATCAATACATTACTTTAAAAATAAATGCTACAAGGAACGTTTTAAGAATAAGAAGAAAAATGCAGGTTGTGGTGATTGTCTCCTCCACACGTAGATTTACGTATCTTAAGCCGAAGTTTGCTCTATCGGATTTGCAGTATCGTGAGTTGTATCTGATAACCTAATTTTTTTTTATTTATATCGATAACTTATCGTGAATATTGTTACAGATGAACAACAGAAATAACTTAGCTTTTATTAATACCATTAACGAAAAATAATCAAATTATTCTGATTTTTAGAACTTCCACTGATTTCGGTCCACGTCAGAGATTATTATAACGAAACTGTAGATTCATTTGCAAAGGCCGTGTTCACTGATGGAAAGTGAATGAATGACCCTTCCTCTCAGTCTCATCTAGTTAATATTTTAAAATTCAGCCTCTCTCTCTCTTTGGGACTGGGAGTTCTGGTGGTCAACTTATAATACTGTATTCGGGTTTACTACTACATTTCGGGAACAAATTTGAGTTTTCATAACAGTTCTGATTTTAATACTTGCTCCTTAACTTGTCATAGTCTCTTCTTTTGCTATTTAAATCGTTTCAATTTGAAAAATACAAATTTTTATTTCTCTTGTTCTGTTAGCAATACTACTTTTACCCTTGCAATTTTGCCAGGGATTTTCAATTTAACAATCCTATTGTTGAAGCGAAACCTATTTGGCTGAAGTCCATGTGCGAAAATCCTAATTTACATTTCAAGCTAAAATCATGTATTCTCACTGCTCTTAAGATTTCCCAACTATTCTCATAACAGTTTCGATATTAGATTACATTTCTTAATATTACACATTTCCTTATTTTGTAGTTATAATTGTATATCTTAAACATAAGTACATATTTTTGTCTAATACTTCATTTTTGTTCACGAGTTTGTGGACGTTTTTGTATTCTACCATGAAGCTTGATATACCTCCTATATTTACAAATTCTTAATATTAATTTTTTGTTTGTTTTTCCTGTCATATTCATTTTCTGCCCCGTATAAACATGTTATATGCGAAACTTTCTTTTTATTTTGAAATTATGTGATATCTTCTTAATGTTAGTGTTTGTTTTAAATTCCTGTCATATACATTTTCTGCTCTGTATAAACATATTGTAAGCAAACCTTACTTTTGATTTCGAAAATATGTGATATGTTTTGTTCTATTATCAATACATGCTGAGTGAGAGGGTGATTGTCTCCTGGGGAGTCGGTGCAACTTTTTCACAATTAACTTTTAAATTTTTTTTGGAAATGACCAGTCTAAACATCACATTGTCCTAAATTTGTTGTCACGATTAAAAATCAATTATTTTTTATTCAGGATTAAAACAGGCGTTAATAAACACATTACCTATGACAATATCTTCACAAAAGACAATGAATGGCTTGATAAATTATCATACATACTTATTAAATCTGAAAGCAAATATTCATCGAAAATTCTTTTAATATATGCATGGTGAGATTGTGGCGGTATGAATCGCCACGAGGAGTTCAAAGTCAAATTTAACACATAATTTGGATACATGCTTTCAGAAGCTGCAAAGAATGAAAGAGAAACTGAATTGAGAAGAATCCTATACTCTCCAATCGGAAGATGGACATTCCTTTTGTGAATCAAGAAAAAAAATTTCAGTTTAGACGATCTGTTTGAAGAAATTCAACTTGCTCCTCTGAATTTTCTCCGACAAACTATCACTTCTTTTTCTTAAAACACTTTTTAGACTGAAATTATTCAACTCTAAAGAGCATGTCTGTAAAGCTGTCGAACAATTCTTCCAGTATTATCCAACAGCAATCTACAAGAAAGAAATTGATAAGCGGCCAAGAAGATCGGAGAAGATCATATAATAAATGTGGTGAATAGTATAATTTTAATACTGAAAGAAAGTAAAATAGGTTTGTGATAAAAAAAAAAAATTTGAAATCCATTATTAATCTACCTTATAAGACTTTGCATTACAAGAATAATCTTCAAGTTCTATTTATAATTAACTTTATGCCAGACCTAAAAATATGTGACCTAAATTTTTTTAGTTCAAAAGTTGTTTGACATAAAGGATTAAATATTGAACATAAGTTATCTTAATACCTGAACAATATGACCATACAATTAATTAAAAGATCTTCACAATTATAAAAATCTTAAAAAATTTGAAAAGCTAGCCTAAATAAAAAATTAATCGTGTTTAAGAAGCTATTAAATATGTGACGCGAACAAAAGAAAGAAACCCAACTTGAAATTACAATTAAATTCCAAATGCCTATGTAATAGGATGCTATCTTATACTTGTTCAACTTTCGAACTCTAAAGCTAATAATTAAAGTGAATTTAAATTTAATACCTTATTTCCCTTTGCTAATAAGCTGAAAATTTGAAGCTTTCTGAAGTCACTATACTGCTACTAAACGGCTAGTCTAACGCGCCACCCAAGAAGAGCTTACAAAAAAAAACTAATGCTAACATTCCAAACATAATTCATTAACAAAGAATCTTCCTGAACTTCTTATTCCTCCTCAGCCGGAGAATTGTTGATTCTTCGGCTCCTTTACAAGGTTGGGGTCAGGGTCTGGTACCCTGAAATGGATTGCAGTGTACATCATTTAGTAACAAGTAAAACATTAGTAAACATTATCATTCATACAAATGCATCTAATTTTTCACACAACATTCAAGAAATTGATGAATGACGCCATCTGGTCAAGAGACGGAACAATGCAAAATGCGAACTTAATGCAGCGCTAAGTATTAATATTAGTCGCGATCCCTAATTACGCCACGATGTGACCAGATGTATAACATAAATACAGTTATGAAATGATTATACATAATTCATGCAAAATAACAAGACAGCTACTCTTAAAAATCAAGTCGATGCATAAACAAGTGTTATACATTAACAAATGTTTACAAATTAAATGTTTCAATCTGTATAACAAACAATACTTTCCATCCGGAAAGATCACCAACTTGGTGATTTACAATTTAAAATGAATTTAAACTTTCCATTAAGTTCCATTTAAGTTCTAAGCTCTTAGTGGAGTAAGAGCCCAAGCTATTTGCAATATTGGAGCTGAAGCCTTAAAACGAAAGACTTGCTCTCCCAAAAATATCTTATCGTCAATCAAATGGAATAACAAAGAATAATACAACCTGATATTTAGTCTCGGTTTTTGCTGTGGACGAGAATCTTGAAGAATTACCTTCTAGGCTGAGAGATCGGCTGTCATCTGGAATCTTGCTGCAGATCCCTTGTAATGGATAGGCGTGACTCTAGATGGGCTCCTTAAAGACCCTTGTGGCTTCGCAGTGGGATCCCATGGTCCGCTTCTTGCTGATGGCTGTTGAGGTCGGACTTCGATCCTCCATGGCTAGTTTCCTGTGGACGACTCTTGCGTACGGATTCCACACATCCGTTGTAGGTGACTGACGTGTTTATCCACTGGTGATGACGGAGTAGACGCTCTCATCCTGCGGTGAGGAGGCACATACAGTGGCGAAGTTCCATCATCTGAATTGTAAATTTCCATCCTGTGATCAGATATTTGCTGCACTCAGATCCCTCGACCAAGTTGATTAGACGGCTTTTCATGACGATGGGTACTCGGACCCTTTCTAACAGAATGACTGAAGCATTCTACATTACTACTAGAGGCTAAAGGAATATTTTGATTAATATTTTGATATTTGCTATTCAAGAAATTTCGGATCTGATTTTGCAATTTCCAAGACTTCTTTCCCACAACTCGTAGCTGACTCTGAAAGGTTTTAATGACTTTTTCAATTTCCCTCTTAAGTTGATTGCCAGTCTCTGCCGGTTTTACAAACATTGAATTCAACGTAATTGGAGAGCGATCAAAAATTTTGGTTACGACTCACATCAGGGTTGTTTACTTACTGACGCTGCTCATCACTAGCTTGCCTCAAACTATGTGGTACAAGAGCCTTATCTCGCTTATAGCGATATCTATTAAAACTTCTCGGATTTTGAATTGACCGGGAATTGTTCTCAACTTCACTTAAGTGACGCATTTCATATTGAGATAGAAACTACAACAGTTCAATCTTAGAGGTTGGTTTACGGACTTCAAGATAGTCCAGAACCGGCATTGACATTCTGAACATTATATGCTATATTATCTCAGTTTCCGGGGTCAATAAATTTAGCCAAAGCGCAATTTTTAACATGTAATACGCAAAATCTAACGGAGATTGGTTTTGTTGTTTAGCCGAATAGAATTCTGCTTCTGTTCGCGTACGATCACACACCACAGGTAATGCATCTTTAAGAGCTGCCTGCATGTTCTCAAAGTCAGTAGCTTCTCCCCGTTTATAGTCAGCACCGATCACATCATACCAATCGAGTGCTCTGCCTCTTAAATGATTGCGTAAATATGCGCAATGCAGTTCAGCCGGGATTTGATGAAACACAATGATATCATTAACACTGTTTAGAAATTCAACTACATCACCATTTCCATTGAAATATCTAATTGGAAAAATTGCTACTCCCGGAGGGACTCTTTCTCTAAGGGTAGGAACGGTTGGGTGCCAGTGTGACGCCCGCCCGACACGGGCTTCCTCTTGTGCAATAACTAGATTCAATTATTAAACACTAAGACACACTAACTAATCAAACAGACACTAGAACAATATTTAAGGACTTTATTAACTTATATTTACTATGACAACAACACACTATGCTCTCCTGGGGAATATTTCAAGTAACTAAATTCAACCCACCAGTAGTAATCCAACAGACTCTTACCACTAATCCTTTCTCGACTGCAACTCAGACTCTGAATCAACTGTTGAAAACAGTAGTAAATGAACGTCTTGCAACAATCTTCAATCTAACCCTCTACTTCAAACTCTTTCCACTCCCCCTTCCGCTTATCTATAACTTCAGCTTCAGCTTCACTTCTCCTTCAGCCTCTCTCTCTCGCTACTTTCAGTCGGAGATTATATATTTCCTAACTCACCCGCTTCACTTCATTTCTACCTGCTTTACATAATCACGTTTCATTTTTGGTTGGGCAAAGGTTTTTTAGCAAAAGCAATCAATCTCAATTAATAGTCACCAAGGTTAGTGAAGAGTAACCGCGAATAGCCCAAAGTCACAAATATATTTCTCTTTTAAATTTATCTGTCTATTTTTTAAAAGAAATAAAAGTGCACCAAATTAAAAGAAAATAAATTAAACATTTAAAAATATTTTTAATTAAAACAATAATTTGTCCATCTCCTGCATATCCGAGTTTTAGGTTGTTAATATAATGCATATTTTAAGACATAAATAAATTTTTCAATTATGTAATATTACACACACATAGTGTATGAGTGTGTGTTACGCAAAAGAAGGAATCTCTATGGAAATTTCTCTGTGTATGAAAACAAATAATCCAAAGTTTTTCTTTTTTCACAACATTTGTTTCAGGCATTTTCTTCATAATTTCATAATTTTTTTCGTCATTTGCTTCTAGCACATTACACATCTCTGTTATCCTGACAGTGAACTGATTAATCTATTGGGCATTGGTTTTATATAGAACGACAAAGTTAGGCATTAGTTTTATATGACAATCCTTCATACTGCGAAATCCTTATTTTTCTCCATAGAATCGCTCCTTTCATTGCAGTAAAGATATAGGAAATGAAAATAATAATAGAATATTTAACTCAGGCAAAAAATTATCTTAATGTAAACCTCGTATACATTTTAAACTTACGGCGATCGAGAAGCGACAGCGTTGATTCGAACCCTGGACCAAGGGGTCCGAAGTTGACGGGCCTACCAATCAAGCCGAAAAGATATCTCATCGAGCTGGTTGAGTAAGGCCTTTTGAGTCGCTTCAATACTCCCCCTCCAGTATCATCGTGATGATACGAAGAGTTTGTACAGAAGGTTGTTTTTTCGATTTTGTCAGCCATTACTGCAATTGTTATACATCCCCTCCCTGTAGAATTGAGTTTTGCTTGGGACTGCTTCCATTTTTAAGTTATCGGCTATCTCGTGTTGAGTGGCGGGTCTCATCGACACGTGCGCCAGAGCCGGGATATACAGAGGCAAGTATTTATGCGTCGGGGCATATGCAATCAGTAGGTATAGGCTGTAGTGCTGCCATCTAGTGTTCATGTCCTGAGTCACCACTACGGCGATCGAGAAGCGGCAGAGTAGTTTCGAACCCTGGACCAAGGGGTCCGAAGTTGACGGGCCTACCAATCAAGCCGAAAAGATATCTCATCGGGCTGGTTGAGTAAGGCCTTTTGAGTCGCTGCAAACTTAAGAATATAATACTTAATTTAATTTCTACACACAGGATTAAATTCTACATTAATCTCATTTCCAATGGAATAATACTAGAGAAGGAATTTTTTAGGAAATGACATGTAAGTGACGAGATGAAGCGTCGATTCCTTGTAATTGTGTACAAAAAAAAAGTAAATTATTCTCTCTGCCTGCAAGTCTGCTGTACAATATTTATCAAATAGAATTAAAAACATATTAAAATATTTACCCTTTTCAGTTACAAAACGCCAATATTGTAGCCTTACCGAAAGCCGAAGAAACGCCAACTACTGATCAAAGGATCGATGTGTTAAGAATAAAAAGTAAGAGTGAAATTATGACTGATATACCTGAAATGTCTATTTGTATTAAGAGTTAGCTCATTGCGTTTTCTGATTAAAAAATTCTAATGAACCATTTTCAGTAATTATAATTGTTAACAATAAAAATGAATTTATTTACTTTTAAATTTGATGAAAATTTGTAAATATTTTCAGTAACTGTAACTGGAAAAATAAAATGGTTGCCCATAAATATACTCTGATAACCTTATTCTGTTGAGTAATCAGTATTTTTAGCATGCAATTTATAAAGATAACAAATATTTAATCATTCACCATAAAGCAATGAAATGTTGTTGTAAATCGTCCAGTGATATAACAAAGTACACTGACCACTTTCTTATCGTCCACGCAAAAAATGCAGATTTCAAAGAAATAAGTGTTGAAGATAGAAGTGATTGTACAGATGGAAGGAAACCTTAAGATGAATAATTAGGGAGGGGGGAGAGATCGCCAGGAAAAAGAAACGATGCCAAAGATGAAAAAAGTTAGTCTCTACTGAAAGCTTTAAAGATTCAAAAGTAAAATGCAACAGATACGAAAGTAAAGAATTGGTACCCTTAGTTCATAAAGATTTGACTTTTACAATAAATAAATCTTCTATTAGAATCTCACTGAAGGAACCACATGAATGTAATAGTTGCAACAAACGCTTCGTTGGTAATAGAAGTCTCCATAGACACCGACGTACCCTTACAGTGATTTTCGTGAGAAAGTGTTTGTGTTGATAGGTAATCTTAGTGCTCATGGAATTAGTTATACTAATGAAATCCAGACATAAAAAAGATTAGTTAAATAAGGAAGTTTTCTGAGGAAAACGTCTTTTAAGAAATCAATTTTTTCATCGTAAAGAAGAACTAAATTATTGTAATGAAATTAATTTGAAATTTGTACAAGAAGGAAATAATGCTTAATGGGCGCACCGAAAAAAATAATTTACATTTAATGCACGAGGTAAGGAAATTTCCTTTCTTTAGGAACATATTTGTTCTAATAGCTTTCATCCATTCGATAATTGTGGTGAATAGTTTGCAGAAAAATAATGATTTCAATGACATCCAATGAATCGCTAAAATATTTTATTCCGATGATTAAGCAACACGATACCAAGTTTCTTCAAATTGATTTTTTTGAAAGAACTGTGTGGCATATTAAATAAACAGAAAAGCACGTTAATGTGATAAATGCAATCTAAAGTATTGTGCTACAAATTTTATAATTGTTTTTCTCAAATTTTTGAATACTGTTGTTGAGAACGAAATATTATTTGATTGGTTCATAAAAATGTTTATTCACTTATAAATAAAATTTATTTTTCTAAAATCTGAGTTTTTCTTTTGCAATCGCTGATAGTGACATTGGTGTTTCATAAAAAGGTAAGAGTTTCCGTTCCGAATTTTTTTCCCATATGTCTTTATTGAAAAAAGATTGTTTTCATAATTAATAATTTTGTAATTTATTATTAAATTACTTTTAATTATTCTCGTATGAAGAATGTTGCTAATTTCTTTATACTAAAATTAATCAAAGTATTTATTTTGTTTAATTAGACTATTTTTGATATGCTAGTTGAAAAGAAATTATATTTTCAATTATTTTTCCGTTATCATCTTCTTTAATGGTATTGTTGCCAACGACCAAATAAGCATTTTGCGATAGAATTTTTAACATATCTATACAGAAACATCATGTAGTCTTTCGTGTAAATTTTGGAACTTTGTATCAATCTTTGTATTTAATTTAATATTTCGTGTTAGCTAATAACAGCCGTAACTGAATTTTTTTAAAAATAAAAGTAGTGAAGAGAAAGTAATGGATCTTGGATTCAGGAATTCACTTCAAAAACAATTTTGACGTCTCGAAAATAAAAAAAAAAATTACCTTCTCTCCTTCGGACTGTTTAGAGAGAGAGTTTTATTACAATTTTCATATTAACACTCAATGCAATTTCGATGTAAAAATTATCTGAAAGTATGTTACAAAATTAAGTTCCTCTTTTATACCTAAGTTAATATCAATCTGGAGCAGGGGGGGGTGCAAACCGTACTGAATTGAATGATTAAAAATGACGCTTCTGTCAAATATGATAGGCAGAAAAAATATTAGATAAAACTTAAAACAAAAATTCTGAAAATTTAATATGCTTCTTCTTTTAAAAGTTAAATATCGAGTGATATTTTTTGTAAAGCAATCATATGAGTCTGATGGATTGATTGTTTATATAAGTCACAATAAGAAGCACCACGAGGTCTATTGACAACAGATTTAGTAATTTCGAACTTCGGTCAAGTGACAAGGACCCTTCTTGAACAGGTACCTCCCTATCTAAGCTTCCACACCAGACCACAGTCAAGATTGAGGATTCCCACCCGATTTAACGTGAATTTGCCTCACAACATGGCGGGACTTAAGTGGCATCCCATCTAAAAACAACAACTTTACGAAAATAATGCCGACCGTGGATTCAAAACCATAAAAAACAGATTTGATCCTGATTTCTATCGATTAAGCCCAACACTGAATGTTAGACGGTAGAAAAAATGATCAATTTATATTGCGAATCTGAACTCGCCTGTCAAAAAATTGGCGCATAGCATGGAGAAAAACTGCCCAAGAGTATTCGATTACCCTTGTCCAGGAGTATTCGATTACCCTTGTCCCAGTGTATTCGATGCACGGCTTCAGTAGCTGGGCTGTCATGTCGCGAATTTGAGGTCAGCTTTGATGACGTCGAGGATAATGCCATTACAGACACAATCTGGTCCTTGGGTGGTACACCATAGTGTAGCGAGGCCTCAGTACTCCAGCTAGTGTGACTTGGAAAATTGGAAATGGAATGCCAGGTCACTTGGTTTGCAATAACGAAGTCGGTTGCCAAAAGCCCTCTTGTTGCATCAAAGCGTGATGTTGATAAACAGTTCGCCAATCGTTGTACGAGTTTGGAATACTCTTAAGGTGAAAAAACTTTTGGGTTAAAATATTTTTATTTTTGGTCTCATATTAAAATTAAATATATTATCTTAAAAAATATGTCCGATTATTGCTTCTACCTTATCCAGCTGGGGAATTTTATGGCTGTTTTGATAATTACTTGATTACGAGTTTCATTGATCAGAAAGTACGTAATAATAATTTTTTTAGAAAATTACATACCTGCAAAGCACAATATATCAGAATTATACCCATTGGTGAAATCAGAAATGTTTTTGCATATATTTCAAGTACTTTTACATAGACTTTCAATTTGATTTTATGTAGAGTAGAAATTTTTTCTAACGCAATAAATTGAAAATTCCAGTGATTTTATAAAAGATTTCAGGGGTCAAAAATTCAAACTACCATAACTTTTTTTCGAACTAACATAAAAAACTTCAAAATATTTTTAATTCCAACTAACACTCAATTCGAAAGTACAAGTAATGTGGTCACTAATTAGCAGGAAATCTTTTCTAATTACTCAACTAAAAAGACTCTTCAAGATATATTATGCTTTAAATTTGTTCTCTTACATGATTATCTAATGTGATAAAAATTCCTTAATTTATGCTTAAATAGATTTGTAGTAGCTATATGAATTTAAAATTAATTTATCATGTAATATTGTTTTGTCAAAGGAGAATATTTGATATTATTATTTATATCTGAACAAAAAATTTTCATTTAAATGGCGTTTATTTCCTGAGTTTAACATAATATATTTTTATTACGGAGAAACGAAAAGTAACTTCATTATTTAATATAAATTATTAAAAAACCTTATAAAACAATTTCTCGTAAAATAACACAAGGTTTTGCAGAAAAAAAAATTGACGAGAGAATATTTTTTGCATTATGAACTGTTTTCTTCAAATGTGCAAAAATTTTAATTGCCATGGAAATAATTTTTTTTGGGTTTAATTAAGAATCCATCATATGTGTTATAACAATTTGTTTAAAAGGCGCTTCGCTATATAAGAACCATACATTCCGGATTTGAAGCATTATCAATTTCTATACAAAATAGGCTATCAGGCCCTTTAGAAGTTTTAAATGTATATTGGTAAAATTCGTGCTTGATCAATTAATTATTGCATAAATGAAATGCCATACGAAGCATTAAACGGAAAACACAATTCACATTAAACGTTAGCAGAACATTTAGGATTTTCCAGCACACAACAATGAGTGTTCCGAGTATTGTACATTTCCTACTGCAAAATGCATGTCTCATCCGTCCACACTCTACCTCCCAAGAATGTTGGCTGAACCTCTAATTAGTTCACGATAAAGTTGCACCATTCGGAAGGCTTCGCGACACCCTCGTACAGTAAAGGCTTGTGAGGCGTCGGTCAGAAGATAGATGACCAATTAATTTTCTTAAAATTTTCCACATGCGACTTTTTGAGAAGACACTGTTTTCACTTATGTTATGCGCACATGTTTAGATATGTAAGAAAGTATCATAATGCATTTTTCTGTTGTACCTGCCTTCCTATCCTATCCGGTCTGCTTCATCGAGATCGACTGGTCACGTAGTGTGTCTTCCTTAAACGTTTTGCAACTTTAAAGATGGTTTTCCGTGAAGGATGTGGGCTTTCAGAAAAATATTTTTGATGCAACGGTGCGATCGATCGAACCTTTAGCCCACATTCAAATTAAAGTAGAACCATCTCAGATTATTCATTTTTTAAAAATTGCTCATTAATCAAGAGTATAAAGAGAGAATTAATACAACAACGAGAAATGTTTGATTCAATATTTTTAATTACAAGAATAATATTTTATAAAATAAATGATGCTATTTCTCTGCTTTATAATTAATTGATTTCATGAGCTCAGAAGTATTTGAAAGCATCTCGATTCTACAGGCTGACACGATGCCATAAAAATTAAAAAGATTTAAAAATTTCTTTATTTAAATTTTAAGTAAGAAACAAGAAAGATACTTTACATGAAAAAATATCAAGATTTCATTTTAACAAAGAAAATACAATTTAAAACACATATTTCAAAAAGTACATTAGTTTAGAAATTAGATTTATTTGAAATGATTGGTTTTCAAGATCGCTCTGCGTTGCAACTGAACTGCTGCTGGTGATGGACCTTCAAAAAATTAGATCTGAGTCAAGTAAGGAGGACGACATCTGGGTTGACCCCTAACTCCAAAAAATTCCGCACCGCACCAATGATTGGACTATGGAATTAAAAAGATTTTAACATGAGTCCGACTTATTGCACAGCGGTTGTTTAGCGTCATCAGGATTAAGTAGGCGACCAAGAACACCAGAATAACATTGCAATTCAAAAACTATATTTATTGCAATATTTTTGTATACATTCGAACCTCTTTAAAAAATGCTTTGGGTTTATCAAATTGAATTATTTTCCCGTTAACGCGTTTTTAATCAATATATGATATTAAGGGTGTATTTGCTTGCTTTCCTGAATTCAAAACAGAGGATCATAAGAAAAAATTGCAAAATATCTAACGAGGAATCCAAATAAACGAAAATCATTAGCGTTCATCAAGTCAGCTTCTTTGTTCGTAAAGTCTAAATAAGTATATTCAGTGTCCTCTCACGAAGTAATGTGCAAATGCATAGCAACTAAACTTATTTACTACTCAACTGACTATGGGTTCGAGATTGTTGGGATGGAGTCAATATCTCGTTTCGTTGCTGCAATACAACCTTAATATATGAAAAGTTTGTTAAGAAATGAATCCATGGATAATGGGCCACAATACAATTTATTTTTACAAAAAATCTGTAAAAGTGTAAATATCGAAAGTAATTAAAATAAATCTAAATTATTATTTTAAATCTTATGCACTTTATTGTTGGATAATTATATTTTTTTCCTAACCGAAAAGCACTCTATCTCTCTTATTTTTTTTTACTTTTTATATCAACAATAATAGCCACTCTACCAAATGATTCAAAACAAATCGAAAACAAGAAAAACGGATCTAAATAAAAAAATTTTAAAACGTAGGCTGATTTGTCAAATTATTGAGCTTGAAATCAGTAATTTTGTAACTTTTTTTTAAATTTACGAAAACTTAGTTATTCAAATAAAGGTTTATTTAAAAATCTAAATTGTTCTGAGCAAATTTGTAACTTGAAATTAAAATTCTAATTTCTTGAAGTTATAATTTTCTACTTAAACTATTAAAAAAAACATTCATTCAAACTATTGGTTAATTGGTTTTATTAATGGCACATTAGAAGCAACACGAAGTTTATTGACGGAATACAAGGGACACCTTTAGCCCTTAAAGCCACAAACCGGCTTTCCGGGAGAGAATCTCAGCATTTAATGGCATAGGGATTTCTTTTTACAATTTCTTATAGCAATAAAGAGCAACAATTAAGAGTTCACATTGGAGAAAATAATTTAAGATAAAATCTAATTATGAAAATAAAAAAAAACAATAATATTAAAAATAAAAATTAACAACTTGTTTGTGACGTCATAGTTAGAATACTTCCAATTTTTCACTTTTCATTTTTCGTTCCTTAATTTTTTTTGAATGCATGATAATTTATATTTCCACTGACGTAACGATTTCCTGTTAATAAAGGATATTGATACTATGACTCTCACCCGAAGTCAGTCTGCCGCATACAGTTTTGGTTTAAGTAGTACACACAATAACTGAAATTAAGAGATTAAGAAAGGAAGCGCTATACAAACTACAAACATGTGTATAAGGCATACAATTCTTAGTACACAATATTGGAATTTGAAAATTAAGAAATTTACCACCTTTTGATACATTTATGAAATTTTTAGAGTAATTTTACGAAACATAAGAACACAGGATTTAAGCATGAAATGAAAATCAGGATTTTCCTACATAGACTTAAGCCAAATATGATTAGCTTGAACAACTGAACATTTTGAATGAAAACTCTTGTTAGAAGGCAAGAGAAAACAAAGTGGTCAGCATCTACAACAAAGCCACAGGAACATAAATTTGTATTTTTCAAATGTACACGATTAAAATAACAAGCGAAGGGATCATGACCATTTGAGAAGTGAGTAATAAAACAAGAAATCATATAAGAAATCAGATTTAGTCCAGCAATATAGACTGGACCGTAATACCAGTATTACAAGTTTATCACCAGGACTACCATTCATAAAAAGCTTATTTTTTTAAAATCTTAGCTGTATGAGACAGAGGGGCAGGGACATCCTATACAAAGTAACATTTATTTTTATCACATTTCTTCATAAACATTTATTATAATATGGTTTCTATTTAAGGTATATATTCTATTTAAAAGTGTTACATCCTATTTTAATATTTCTAGTTTTGTCTGTTTGACCTGTTATGGATAAGCGTCTCAATTAAGAATCCAATCGTAATTAGCTCAAACAAATTTGGCACAATCAAGTTACCAAAAGTCTAGAGACCTATTTTTTCTTTAATAAATAATATGTAAAAACTTCGGAAAATTTTTTGCAAAGAAGAGAGCTTCTTGCATTATAATTTGCAGGTCTGATAGAACACAGCAATCAGGATATTCACGCATACATTTTTTTCTACACCTTAAATCTCTGATCTAGAGCAGAACGAGATTTAACACGTCAAACACCATAGCGTTTCATGATAAATGGTTTATACGACCAATAATAATTGTTAAAAATTATTTATACTTTTTTAAACAGATATTACCCGATTATCAGAGAGTCGTTGACAATCATGAAACTGATTCTGATACTTTTGTCTCGAATACGAAAAAATATGTCCCAATACAAAAGCGTTTGGAAAATGTCAGAAATAAATCGCTGAAATTTAAATCTCCAGACCTTCTAAAATTTAATAAATTATTAAAAATAAATTATGATAAAAATAAATACTGAATAATAATGCAAGAGCTTTCAAAAGCGCTTAAAGATAGATCTCTGGCAATTTAACCAAAAAAAAATCAAAGGGGATTCTAGGACTCTATGTGACCTGGAGGAAATAAACTGTCCTAAAGACTCATGGGACATTAAATGTGTTAATGACATCGTATGTTGAAAACGAATTTTCAAAACTTAATTTGAAATTACGTGTAAAACATCTGAGATGGAATATACTTTTCTGGTTTCCAAGTTGTTATATCTTCACGTATATAAATGGCGTTACTTCTACCAGGATAATTCCTTAACTCGCTCATAGATGAAAAAGACTATGAGATTCGAATATGAAACAAAGATCCTTATGAAATCTCGTACCAATAAAACATGAAACGGCAACGACAATTAAAGCTCCGATTGAATTTAATGTGTTAATAAATTTAAAATCGCAGCCAGAGTCACTGAAGTTTCAGGGCTTACACAAAACACGCTAAGTGCGATACCAGATTGAAGGTGAGATTGATGCTTGTTACTTCAAAAATTAGGGTCTAGTTTAAAGAACATTTAGATACAAGTTGAAAACTAATTTTATTGTTATTTCAATCTTAATTATTAATTTGAAATGGAAAGGAACATTTTTTTAACTGTAACCGTCGAAAAGCAATACATATTTCTTTTGCTTCAAATTTCTCGCACAGTTGAACCCGCTGTTCTGAAAGAATTGGAAGTAACTTTTTTCAGATATAAATTCGGAGTTTGAAAAACTATTGCTTTCAGAAGAAACTAGTAATTATTCATGGAAAGTAGAACTTGTCAATATTGCGGAGAAATATGTGCTGACTTTCGGCTGCTCTATCAACACTTATGTAGCGCCCACGAAAGAGGTGAAGTTAGTGAAGGAAAAAACGCTGACGGTAAATCAGCCCAAGATGTTTCAAACGTTTTCGAAGAAAAGTGCAAAAGAAGAATTGAACATTTTAAAAACTCTCTTAGAGGCAACGGATGCACAATGAAGATAAACACAAGTGAAAATCGTAGCAGTAGATCGAATCATGCCATCAGTGCAGTGGATGAAAGAACCATAAATTTCTTATATAGAAGGATGAACAGCAATGATTGCAAAGAATCTATAGAAAGTTCGGAATATTTGAATGTCGAGTGTCAAGTACCGGAAAATCAAAAATTAGGTACTTTTGAGCAAAAGGAAACGGCATCTACCAGCGATAGATATGTTGTTACGCGTACTGATGAGAAACCATTTCAATGTGATTTGTGCGACAAACATTATTCTTCTCAAAGAAGTCTAAATGCTCACCGTCGTATGCATAAGATAATAAATTTCTTTAAATGTCAGTTGTGTTCGAAAGAATTTATAAGCAGACGGAATTTGGAAGAACATATTCGCATACACAAAGGCCTGAAACCATTCGTGTGTGACTTGTGTGGGAGTAGATTTGCTACGAAAAGTACTCTCAAGAGACATCTTGTCATTCACTCTGGCGAAAGGTCATACCGTTGTGAATATTGTGGAAAAGAATTTAATAGAAAGGACAGCCTTAATGCACATCTAAAAATCCATATTGAAAAGAATTCTTAAAATTGCATTTCGTGAGTGGGAGTATTTGTGCTAATTGAGAAATATTTTTTAATCATTCATTTAAGTAAGTTACAAATACTCAGGTATGCACAGCAATTCTTACAAGGATATTTCTATGAAAGCACTTTTGAAGAAATCTAATTTAAAGAATAAAGATGAGAAAATAAATTACTGCGATGATTGCGACTAGAAAAGGTTTCGATTTGTGAAACACATGTAATTGGAAGCAAACTGTTTTAAAAGTCATTATGGTATATTTCTTTGAAACAGCGAGATGCTTGAGGTTACTAAACTGCAAGAAAATTTATTGTTGAATAAAAAGTAAGTGTATATTTCAGAACGAACTCTCTCTCGAGAAATAATCAACAAAAGACCGAATTTCTTGCGAAATGGAAATATTGAAAAGACGACAACCGTGAATCAAAATACACCTTACTGAAACTTTACTATTCTGGATGCATTTTGAAATATCTTTGCGAAAAATTTCATATTTTTTTTACTAAATTTTTTGCATGTTTTATGAAGTATCTTAGAAATCAAAATAACATTGTGTGAACTGTAAGAATTTTTATTCGTTTTTAATAAAATGTTAATACTTTAGG
>BMAW01093266.1:0-13953 GCA_019974015.1 Nephila pilipes
GAACATGCCAAGTAATAATGCTGAAAAGGTAGGAATAAACTTGACTTTAAATTTGAGTACCAAATGCCAATAGCTCGCCAAATTTGGCGAAATTTTTTTTTTTCCGACTAAAGTCCTTAGAACATACTTTGAAAAATGCATATGAGGAACTGTGTGTCTTAATATATCTGGAATCATTGTATATTGTTGATGTGTGTTACTAGATTACGTATTTTGAACTGCTGCATTTGTGTAAACTTTGCTTTGGTGTTGACGTATAATCATTCGTGTGTGTGTGTTAATTGCTTCCTGTTAAATGAAATATTTTGTATTTGCTGGAGAGTCTCGGATTAAAATTTGGATTTATTCGAAAAGAACCTACTTATAAATTGCGTAGATCTTTCTTACATATAAAAGCCTATCAACCACTTAACAGTATATGTGTATGCAAAATCTTTCGGGTATGCCGGAAGCAAGGAACACCCTCAAAAATTGCAAATTCCTTTTTTCTGCATTAATCCTTAATTCTTACTAGATTAAATGATTTGACTGCAATTTCTTTCGATTAAAATATGTGGTAAAAACTCTATACTGCTCTAATTCATAGCAAAAACTGAATTATTCGGGGTAAACATTCTTCAGAGACCCCGAAATTATTTTTCTTCATGTATTAAAAAGATTAAAATATTAAGGAAAACTATAACGTATCTTTAATTAGAAATATGAGTAGGAATTTACAATTTGCTTGGAGGCATTTTCTTGATTCTGAGGAAAAAAATAGTTTTAGCATTTTAAAACAAATATCTTAATACTATTCATTATGAATCGTATTTATAATTAGCAAACAATCTGATGATATTATTAGCATAATTTATAGCTAAGTTCTTAAAAAGGAAAGGTTTTTAATAGTGGTGCAGAATAATATAATTTGCTATTCTTTATTACCAACATAACAAACTGGAGGTTTTTCCTTTGAGGGTAACTTTGTTTAATTATTCAGGAAAACTAAATTTCCTTTGTGGAATTTGTGGCAGTTTGTTTTCATTTTCCCTCTCATCTTCAAGCTTAAGTGAATTCTAAGCTTTTGGAAAGTAAACTTAAAATTTTAAGGAGTTTTTTCTACGTAGAGGGAAATTTGAAATAAGTATTTAAGATAAAAATGAAACCAGTACCTCCTATATGTAATATAAGTTAAATGAATTCCAGCAATATCTGATATTAATAATTGTTAATGAATGTTTTACATCGATTTTACTTGCAGAAAATAAATTATTTGAAAATTTAAACTATTCTTTAGAGAAAATATTATGACCTCTTAATTGTATTGACTTTGAAAAGTTCAGGTACTATTTCTTATTATTACGAATCTTATCTGCAAATAAAATATTAGCTTTTAACCTGATATTTGTAAGCTTAAACAGTGACATCGAATTTTCTATTCAAATAAAGTAAAATATTCTTCTAAATCACTTAAAGAATGAAACATGATCTTATGATTGAGGCAATGCTTACAATTTAAATCTGCCGACTTCAAAGGAAATTTATGCGAGGATGTGTTTGAGTTATTTTCGAAGATGTAAAATTAAAACTTTACTCTTGTGAATCTGTTTGAGAGTCTGTGTATATAGAGCCTTCGCAGGCACTGAAGATCTCATTATATTTTATGTCTTGAGTTCATTGACTTTAAATCTGAATGCAATCCAATGTAAAAGAGATGCCTTTGAAGAACATTTTCGCAGTTAATAATGTACTACAACTTTTTTAAAATACTAACTCTATTATAATTCTTAAGTTTATTCTATTTATTTTTACTTTGAATTAAAACTATTTATAGGAAATGTAATTAAGAATTATACAAATACGACTTTAGTTTATTTGTGATTTCTCTCTCCTGTACACGCGTAAGATACATTTTCATTGAATTTTAAAGTCAATTTAAAGCATTTATTAATCTTCAAAAACTAATTGAGTCTTTAATTAATATAACGTATCTGTAGATTACGTCAATTCGATCATTTAGTTATGAAAGTAATTTTTTTTAAATGATGTAATTCTATACCTTTGAAGTGCATAATGCCACAAAATTTATTGTAAAAAATAAAAGATTGTTTCTAGTAAGAATTTACATTAAGAAAACATTTATTAATCAAAGGAAGAGTTGGATCATTGAGCATAAATACAATTTTATTTTTGCATAAATAAATATATTGCGTTAACACTAGTTTATAGAAGTCTTATATTTAACAAGGTAATTGTAAACACTTATGAAACAAACTAAGCTATGGAATCGAGATGACTCGTTTAAAAGTGCTTGTATGGTCACCTGCTAAAATTAATGCTAAAAATTAACATTTCTTATAACTACTTAAACTTAATAATTGTTATAAAATTATGTAATTCATCTTTCTCAACCGGGTATACACGAGCTGAAAGTAGAGCAATGCTCAAAGAAAATAGTAATGGCGGTTACTCAGCTAAAAAAAGAACTAAAAAAAAGTTTAAATGATTGATAGAGGCTGTAAGAGTTAAATATTGTTTGTTGTAATATTAACTTCCTTAATAATAAAATCTTTGATAAAAGTAGTGTTGAGTGCACTGGATATAGATCGACTTCTCCTCCTCTCGCCCTTCAGATATTTATACGGAAAAAACTAAATATTGAAACAAATTTAACGGACTCAGAATTTAAGATCATATTTATACTCTTTCGAGCATAGTTTTTCAGACAGCTTTGATTCCATACAGCCCCAGGAAATATTCCATTCTTTTTTTTTTTCTTTTTTTCACAAATATTTGTATATTTTCTTTGTATGTACTCATTTGCTTTCTTCAAAAATGAAAAAGAAAATTAATTGATAGTTTACTATAATTCAACATAGGCCGTTTTTGGTGAAGTTTCGAAATCTAGCGGATGAAACAAACAAGATGAATCCCTTGAGGAATTGGTGTAGGGGTATTCGGAAAGGAATCAAGACCAAAAAGGGCACGTTGATTGAAAAAAGTGGGAAACCGTTGTTATTTTTAAAAAAACCCTACCAATATTGAAACTGAGTGTAATTAAATTACTATCGTTCTTTGAAACAGTTATTTCCTTAAGATATTATCAAATAAGCAATTGATTGATTGAGTACATGTTTAAAATGCTCAAATGTTGAATTTAGTTATAATGTCGCATAAGAAAGAAAATTATTTGATATTTTTCATGAATAAACATTTGAAAGATATTTTTAAAAATAACCTGATTAAATATGTATTATAAATACAAATTCCCTCTTGTTTCGAAGAATAATAAATCAATTTTTTAAATATTCATCTCAGTAAATAATTTTAGTTAAACATTTTTTTTTCTGATTCACTGAAAACTCAAATATTTTTCTGCAAAACCTTTAAAGCATTAAAATGTTTCTTAAAAAGTTCAAGCATGTGAAAAAGACGGCGTATGTAGATTGATTCTACTCAGCAACTTCTTTAAAACCAAACTTCTTAAGGAACTGATTGTCTCCAAGTGAAATAAATTAGTCTTTAATCGTTCGAACCCGTGCATTGCGTGACGCATAACATTAAATAGATTAACATTTTTTGGTTTATTCATTGACTTCCATAGAATGCTAATGAAGACAATTTATGGAGAGAAATCTTGCTTCATTAAATTTCATAAAATGAATAAACACATGAAATACACACGCTCGACTTACAGAAAAATAGATTTACAAAAATGTAAGAAGTGTACATACATTACCACATCCGAAAGTTCAAGGTTGATACACTTACATTCGGCACAGAGTTATTCGGAAAGTCCTTGTTATTGAAGTAGTAGTGTATATATATATATTAAATAATAAAAAGCAAAAAAATGTAAATTCATAAACAAAAGAAAATTACTTTATTTGTATAAAGTATCACAACAAACTATAAAAGAAAACAATGGAAATAAAGTGACTATTATTTTGAACCATCACTCATTTTAAACATAAATTATGGATTCAAATTATTCCAATCAACATATTATTTTATAACAAAATGGTTAACACCAAAATCAGTTACACTTAGATACCAACAGTTCTTAATATTGCTTTCGAAAAAAGAAAAAAAAAAACTTACCTAAAATGACATGATTGTTTTAACTTAACCTTTTAAAATTAACTGCATTGCAAATATTAACAATCTCAAAATTATCTTAATAAAATATTAAATAATATATGGTTATTCTAAATTGATATTATTTTCAAAATCCATTAAATGTACATTTCGGAAATAGTTATCAAAATTACTGCACTCTACATCAAAAGTATAAATAAAATTAAAATATTAAATTAATTAAGAATTCCTATTTTAATTAAAAAAAAAAACAAATTTAGATATAAAATTAGTGAAAAAGCAACAAAAATTAGAAGAAAAAAAAATGTATATAACTCGTGTCGCTTTCTTTCAACAGAGAAAGATTATTTCAGAACAGAACATAGTTTATTTAAAACCTAACATTTAATCAAATATTACTAGTAATAATTAATAGTTTTCGTTATTATCTAGCTGTATATGTGATTTCAAAAATTAATAGGATAGTTATAAATGAAGTAATTTCCAGAAAATTTTTAAAATTCCTATTTTGCTGATCCAGCATAATTGAATTTGTTCCCCCTCTTTCTAATTTTAACAGTATCGATTAACGAATATGTATAATTAATGCGTTTATATAGCAAAAACGATAAAAATTGTGTGGATTAATGAAAGCATCAATGCTCTAAAATGGTTTATTTCATCATAATATGGCTCCGTAATCATTGTATTTGTTATAGTAAATGGAATAGTTAGTTTCTGATTTAATCTTCATTTGGTGATCTGTAGCTCCACCGATCTTTTACACAATAACTAATGGAAAAATAAGTGGATTAAATGCTACCAGTGTTTTACTAAGGAAACTAAGACAACGATCTTAATGGTAAATCGAGTAACAAATGGAAATTGAAGCTAATATTTCCTGGTATCATTACATAAAAGTTAATGACGTAAGCAATTGATGCTATCGTTAAAATAATTCACACGTCTTTTTATGTATACAGCAGAACTTAATTTATGCCGATTGAATGAGGCTTTATGCCCTGCGAATTAAGCAAATTAACTTATAAGATGCACAAAGGTATGTATGATTGACTGATTGTTTTTTATTAATGCCGCACTTAGATTCAGTTCGAGAGGTATTAGCGACGAACCGTAATTTTCAATTTCGGTTAAGTGACGAAAATGTTACCCGAGCTGGTAAACCACTTTTCTAAATTCCACGGTAACAGGAGGATTTGAAGCCTTGATAGATTTAACGTGCAATCGCCTTGATAGACGGTGAGTGTTTCCAGGCATCAGGATCCGAATCCAGAGACACGATAGAAACAATGCTGTTCGAGAGTTCACGAACATGTCTCAATGGATTCCTGCTGTCACCTTAAGATGCATAGCTGAATTCTCAGTGTAGTAAAAAGAACATTTATCTTCACATATCAGTTGAGGTAAATCAAATCAATATATGCATATATGGTATGCACAGACAAAATAAATCTACACAAAGTGGAACTGTTCAGTGTTCATCTTCACAGATGAAACTGGACCTACTCATTATTTTCAGAAACAACTGATTTTGTTGTTGTCTTGCCTTAGCATTATTCATTTAATATTTTATTGAGTGTAATTGTGATTGTCTATTAACCTCGCATCCTATTGGAGATGTACGTCGTAAATTTTAATTTCGATCAAGTGTCGAGTATGACACTTGAGCTAGTATCTCTCTGTCAAAATTTTCACACGACGCCAACGACTGGACATTACTCATCGACCAGGTTCAACAAGCATCGGCTCCGCTATACAGCATCTTTTTAGCATCATTAGGGTTCGAACCCAGAACTTGACGAAATTAAAGAGTCCATTTACAATGGCGACAACAATTAATTGATGCAGAGGCTTCAAATATTCATTACATCTAAAGAGAGATTCAATCCTGTTGCCTTCGATGTATTTTATCGCAATGGTCTAATGGTCTTTAATTTCACTAAGTTTCCATAAAGGAAAAAATAAGAATTATGATGTCACAACCACTAATTATAATATTAAACTTCGCAGGCAATAAATTTCGCAGCCAATTTGTATCATTAATTCCAGTGCATTTATCTTCAATTTTATTATGAATTTATTTTAAGACACACACCCGGATTTAGAGCTTACAGTATGCATATACGTTTACGTACAGGTATATATATATATATATATATATATGCAATAAACAATCACTGAATCAATATTACTATTACTTAGCATTACTTTTTTATTATTATCATTCATGATCACATTAGCAGTTTTTTACTGTATCGTCATCTTCTTAGACACACTTATTTTTTGTCGGTATTTTTTTTAATTTCCTTAGTAATAAGGAAATTTAAAATATTGATATTCATTAACTTTTAATCTTATTTAAAAGGCTACATAAATTTTCTATATCTTACTTTAACTATAAAGTATGTTGCAAAAAATAACTAGCTTTTAAACTGCAGGTGAACAAAATAACTAGCTTTTAAACTGCAGATAAACTAAATTATTATAGGTAATATGTTAATTATGATTAAAAATATTTACATATAATTCATTATATAAATTTATATAATATAAGAGTAGGGAAATTTGATTGACTTTTTTCAAAATATAGGAACATTTTTATGAAATGTATTTATTTGAAAAATTATTTCGAAAATAATTCCAAATTCAATACAAAATTATTTAAAAAATATATTTTTAACCTATAAGTCAAAAACCATGTTTCATATATCTTCTGGCTTCAAATAAAATTTCAGCACCAATGGCACTAAATCAATTTTATAAAAAAAAAAAAAATTGGCTCAGAATCAATAAACGCATACAGACCATTTTTTGAGACTTCGAAGAAATCGAAAACCTTGTAGTTTTCAAAATTATTTCTAAGAATTCTGGTAGCAGCGTAATATGCGGAAAACTATTCTTAGAAACAATGTCTTTAGCAACAAAACTTCCAAAAAAATTATTTTCGAAGTCGAATGAAATATTCTTCAGCCATTTGTTTTCTTAAATATTGTGTAAATCGTAACATTAAACTGAAGTCACTTTTTATAACTTAAAGAATACGAATAGTTAGAGGCAAGAAGTCGTTCGCTAAGTTAAGGAATAACTTTTACTGGCATTTTTATTTCTTCCAGTATCTTAAAAATGATGGGTATCAAGTTAAAAATTAACTTAATTATAATCAATGCAATCAAGAGCATTAAAACTGTAAAAGTAATTAATTCGCAATTGTTTTGGTAAGAGAGCAAATGAAAATTCCAAAATGCTATAAAAATAAATAGTCCTTCAAAAAGATCTTTCACGCTTGGAATACTGTAAGAGTAGTCTTTACAGATGTGGTTGGTGTTTTTATGTGTTCTTCATGTAAAAAAAAACATTCTGCGGGAATTAAAATAATTATTTTCCTTGCTTCCGTGCAAATTGTACTGTCTTTCTTTGTCCGCTGTTATTCTGAAGTTGTAGATTAAATTTTGGTCAATTGACGCTATATAACAAACTTAAAACTTTTATCTGGTGATGGATGGAATCAAATTTCTCTGCTTTGAATGTGGTTTCTTGAATGACAATGCTATTTTTTTAAAAATATTGGAAAATACGAACGTCAAGTTTAAATGCAATTTAAATGTAATTGTTTATTAAACTCGCACTTAGAAGCAACACTTTGGCTATTGGGAATAGACCTCGTAATTTTAAATTAAGATCAAGATACGAGCCCGACACCTGAACCTCTCTGTGCAGTTAAACAATATGCAAATGCGAGGACTTGGAGATTTGACAGATTCAACATGCATCAGCTCTGAAACATGGTGGGTCTTTTGTGGCATATTGATTCAAACCTACATTCAAAAATGGAAACAACACCGACTGCGAGCTTGCATGCATAACCACTCGGCTACTGTGGCTATAACGTCGTTTCAGAAGAATAGTTCATGGTAAACACCTCATCTCGTTTATAATTTCTGGAGGACTTTTGGTCTCATGGGATTTTGGATTTCTAGTAGACCACATGAATAGAAGTAATCATAACACAATAACATAACAACACCGTTTCAACACTATAAGATCTTTCAAAAAATAGTAAAAGAAACTTATAGGTGTTAATAATATGATTATTCTGGAAATTACGTATTTTCACTGATTGTCATATGCAGTATGCTGCCCGTGTTCTTATAAGTTAAGAAAACAGAAACATTCGAGTACCTATTTTAAGAAAAGTAATGACATTTCTTACTGTTTAAAATATTGTTATTACACTCTCAAGCAGGTAAATAATAACTATTTATGCAGAGCAGTTTCACTTTCATTCGAAGTCCTGCAAATGCCGTACACAAACTAAATGCATATATGAAGAAGAAAACAATATCAATTATTCATCAAGTGCATAGCTATTTTGGCGTGGAATTTTAAAGCTTATCCCAATCGCAATATCTTACCACGTTCTTAGCATCAAATTAGTTATCCTATATATAAAGGAAGTGAGATTAATTCCTTCGTCTGAACTAATGCCGTATTTAGCGTGGGTTGTACTGCAAAGGGTTTACTCAGGAATGCAAATTATATCGTGAGCATGTGTGTGTGTGTGTGAAAGACGGAGATTCATCACCTTAAGAGCATCGGGATTTATCTTCAACAAGGTTTCGATTTCGGACTCAATAAGGCGATTGTGGCTTAAAATACACTCATCAATTCTGCAGCACCTTCTAAGCAGACGTTAGAATTATTCTATCAGTAATGGTGATTGAGCATTGGGTGTGAATTCAGGGACGGATGAATAATTTGTAATCTTGTAATTATGTTTCTGGTCTTCATCTACTGTTCATTTATTTTGTATGACATTTCACGGATTATGTAGATGTTTATGCTCCATTTAATTTATTCAATGGCTTTTCAAGTTTTACGACTGTAAAGGATATTTCTAAGATTATCTTCATCTAAAGTTAATGAAACAGACCCAAAATAGAAGCACATATTTAGAGATTACTATCTAAAGTAAAGCTTATAAATCTCAGTGCGAGTAAGATACAGCTATTCTACTATTTAGTCTTATTATACAACTACAGCTACATGGGTCAATAGTTTTCAGAAAATAGCTGCAATTTGACTGACAGAAGCGATACTGTTTCAAAATTACCTGCGAATAAAGCTAACGAAAAAGACCCGAAATGGAATAATGTATTCAGAGATTACTGTCTAGATGACAGTTTTTAACCATCAATAAATAAAATTCACCTACAAATCAGTACATCTATGCAAGTACAACCACTTAGATTAATACTTTTATAATAAATAGCTGCAGTTCTGTTGCTGTATGAAAGAATCTTTTTAAAATGATCTTCAGTTAATATTAATGAAATGAATCCAAATGGGAGTTAGTTTAGAAACCAGCTGATATATTTCAACAAATAATATACACCACCAACTAACTTTCTCGTCTGGAAACACAGAAATTCTCTATATTCCTAACTTCTACAGCATTGAATTAAAATTTGTTCTATTAACCTTAGAACAAGAAGAAAAATTACATACATTTCTTGTATAATTTTCTAGCAAATCTATTTTAATATCTAACACCCGGAACAAAGGCAAGTAAGAAATGAAGCAAGCCTATACATTTTCTTTTTCAATGGCCTAAGATAGAAATGTGATTTAAAGCATATAGGAGAAAGTCTGACGTGGAGGGAAAAATATGACTATATGGAAGAACGAAATCACACCTGGACGAAGGCTTTGCTTACTATCCGAGAAGTTTCATAAAAAATAGCGGCTTCTGAGGAATGTTTGCATCTTGTTTGAGGCAGAAATGCATTACTACAAGAATAAATAAATGAAAAATGTCTTTGAATGCCGCTGTTGAATTACTACGTTTTTTATTATATCCCAATTGGCTGTTATTTTGCTTACAAGAAAGATCTTTCTACATATTTTATCTTTTATTTACAACATACAAACAGGATGAATGCTTTCATAAATTATGGTAAGACATTTCGGTTATTCGGTTAGTGTGATAAAAATGGAACCAAATGAGAGAAATATATGCTTTTTTGTATTATATGTCCTACATTTTTGATAAATTTTATTTTTTTTATAAGCTTTACAGATTCTAATTATTTTTACATGTTTTTGAGTACAAAATAAAATATTTAGATTCGAAGCGAATTTGAAATGATTTAAAATTTAAGAATAACTTTGCACTTACAATTATTATTTTATTTACTGCATTTTAATCAAATACAGTAACAATAAATGGAGTACAAATTTGCAAAAAAAATATTGCTTTCAATAAATTTTAGTTAATGAATTCTAATCACGACCAAAAAGCTAATACTTCAAACAATTTTAAATACAGAAGAGAGAAATTTAAACTCTCATAATTTTGCTTAATATAGTACCTTGTAAGATTTATTTTGTAGGTAACTCTATCTGACTTTAGCGAAAATAAAAATGTGAACATATATATATATATATATATATATATGGGTGTGGGGGTGTATGTATGTATGTGGGTGGTTGTAAAATTTAAATTAATAAATTCAAAACTCCAATTTAAGGTACGCAATAGATGGACAATTCTATTATCTGTCAAAGAATAAGCAAGATCATTATCTCTCAAATCATAAATCAGTTAATTCTAGCTTATGCTCAAATAATAAAGTCTTAGCTTACCAAATCATTCATTCTAATTCCAGCACTTCTCGATTATAATAGAATAGAATCCTACTACTTTTGAATAGGAAAGTCACTTCCAACTATTTTCAATATAAACGATTAATGACGGTGAGATTCATTATAATGTACGATATGTTTCAGCTTGTCATTACCCTCTTTTTCCCCTCTCTTTCCTTTTAATTCTATTTCGGTTAAAGATCATTATATCTAATACTTTTCACTGCACTCCTAGTTTTATCTAATTTACTTATTCACTTTTCATTTTGATCTTAAAGGTGTTGTTCAGTATGCAATTCAAACAACGCGAAAAGTCCACGAGATTAGTGGAAAGAAAATCCCTTCAAAATTTTTTTACACTGGATATAGTTGTTTACATAAAAATATCACGTTTGAATCAAATTGTTTGCTTATTTATTTTGAAATATGTTCAGAAAAATTGGAAAACTACAATAGATCATAAATAATACAAAATAAAATTGCATAGTGACATAAAAATTTAAAAGGAGAATTAATTTTGATGTAAATATGTTTGAAATAAGAAAGCCCACCTTAATAGGGAAATGAAAATAAATCGAAGTGTGCAAATTTAATGCCTAAAATGAGAAAATTAATTACGAAACCTTAATATGCTGTATATTACCTTTATAGTCTAGTAAAGACATTAATAGCTGCATTTTACCAAAAACGGTTCATAAATAATCCTCTTCAAGGTAAACTCCGCTAATTAAAGGAAGTAACTATATTTCTCGCACGTATAACTAATATGTTTTCTTGTAAGTTGTAACATATAAATTGTTCTTGCGGTTAATTTAACAAGAATATAGCAATTTATGTTACTATATAGTAACTTTTAAAACCCTGTTTTTCTATCTCAAACATTTTGCGCAAAGATAATCGATTGGGAAGTCTATAAATTTTCTGTCATAACTGTACTAACACTTTTCGTGTAAATTAACCTTCATCATCCAATATTGTGTCATTGATGGAACGATGGAAAAATTTGAATTTGAAAAGTAATGATTTGCCCTTAATACAAGTAGTTATAATACTCAATTCATTTTGGAGACAGTATTATAATTTTTAAGAAGGAGCAAGTACTATAAGCACGCGATCTTGTTGAATATTGCGAAGTAGCACGCAATAAGTTCATTTAAGTTATCTTGGGAAAAAATATCTGAATATGCATCAAAAGTGCGTTACGGGTTACTGAATCAGTAAATGCGAAAAATGTGTCATGGAAATATCCAAGCCATGCTTTTATAATATATTTAGATAGTTGAATTATGCAAGAAAAATAAATAATTTAAGTAATTTTTTTTATCATATAATGATATACATAAATACTAAAACATCTCGTGATTAATGATGTTTACTTATTTTTAGGATAATTGTAAATCCAGGTCATAACAATAATTTTCAAATATGTGTAATAAATCCCACATATTTTAGACGTTTTTACTGCTAGTAAAACTTCTGCAAAAAGTATTTATAGTGTGGTTAAATTTGTTAAACTACTTAGAGAGAGAGAATATTTTAATGATAATGTGCATTTATAATATTGTCTTATGCTATAAATATATAACATCATTAAAAGATCCGCTAGTTATTATAATATATTATTATTGTGTATCACTAGAGTTTCTTATGAAGCTAACTAAATATCTTAAGGTATTTCATCAATTTAAAAATGTATGGATTGTGAATAAGAATGATTAATTATCGTTGCACTAAGAAGCAACAGGTGAGCTATTGGTGACGGACCTCGTATTTGTGAGCCTCAGTCAAGGGACGAGAACAACTGAGATTTAACCTTCCCATCTAAACTTTAATATCATACTTACGGGAGAACTTGCGACTTAGAACAGATTTAACGTGAAACATCCCCACTATATGGTGGGTCTTGAGTGGCATCAGAGTTCGAACCCTCGATTCATCGAAACGCCGGCGGCGGTCAAGCAATCATGATTTCTATACCACTACAGCCATTAAGAATAAAAGTAAATAAAAGTTGAAGAAAATAAGAGGGAGAATGATACGGTTTGTTTTACTGATTGATTGTTTACCCTTGTAGGGCTTAGAAGCATCACGAGGACTATTTGTGACTAACCGCGCAATTATGAACTGCTGTCAAATGATGAGGTTGACACCTGGTCCGCTTATTGGAACACTTCTCTCCAGAATTACACACCAAGCCAATGGGATTCCATGGAGACTAGACCAGATTTAACATGCATCAGCTCAGTTACCTCTGTATTTCACAATTTGAAGAAGTTGATATGGATGACAACCTTATGAAAATTCTCTTCAGACAAACACACATCTCATTTGGGACGTCAATGTGAACTACGATTTATCGGATCATTTAACTTTAACTTTGTTACTTGCGTCATTCGATCAAGTCTTGTTTTTTATGCCACAAATTGAGACGAAATTCAGCTTTCACAGCAGTCAGAGGTATTTGCTGAACTGCAACTCCCTCCTTTAGATTTGTTGTTTAATTCCCTTCTAACGGTAAATGTTGATGCAGGATCTATAGTTGACTTCTGCAATCATTTTGGTTCTGGTCTTCTTCTTTTCGTTTGATACTGCAATATATTTTAACATTCAACGGTGTCTTTTAATCATTACTTTCTCATTTTCTTACAATTGTTGTTAGAAGTGGTTGGTTTCATTTTTATGCAATCGTAACTTTCCATAAATTGTTTAAGAAATACTTATGACGTTAGTGGTTGCTTTTAAAATTCCTTCTAGTCATATTCCAGGAATTTTCTTTGTATGAAATTAAGTGATGCTGAACATTGTATTACACCCAAAAACCACCATCAGGTTAAAATAAGTAACTAGTAACTAAAACTTTGTACTCAATGCGAACTAAAATATATTGGTATCTACATAACTAATGAGAATTCTCGGCAGAAACACCACACATATCGATAAATGAATCTATTCTTTTGATATAACATAATCAATTATTCACGAAGAAACAATATTAATTTAAATGATATTCATTTCTAAACATATATTACGTTTGTTCTGCATCCAGTATCAAAAAAAAATTATGAATATTAAAATATAACGTTTAATTAGTTAATTTAAAAATCACGTATTTGAATTCAGGGAAGTTAAGCGTTTTGGTTGGCCTAAATAGTTTTCCTTTTATTGTCTTATAAGTTCATATGCTAATTTTAACAACATAAAAAGGTAATTATTTTTTTTTATTTCAACATGATA
>BMAW01093291.1:0-17303 GCA_019974015.1 Nephila pilipes
GTAATATTACGTTACCATAGTGATTTTAGTAGTGATTCATATAAGGTATGCTAACTTCAAACAAATGATAATAATGAGAAAAGGAGAGTTCCACGAACAAATGATAATCAGGTAGAAATTATGACAGAAAGTTTGGAAATTAATGTTTCATGATTTTGTAGTTGAAAATGAACTGACGTTGTTCACTTTTTTAAAGATGTAGTGATAATTTTTACTCTATTTAAAGTAGTTAATTGATATGTTAAGTGAAGACTATGAAAATTCAATAATAAAGAGAAAGCATGTTATGAACCTAGAATAATTAAATGGCTTATTTCAAAATCATCATCTACCTTTAATCAATAATGTTTTTTGTTTCTTAACTAAAAAGCTTCACGAATAGAAAACGAAACATTAAATGTATTCATTTAAAGACGAGAGTTGTTCAATAAGTACTTAGAAACAGATAGAAAAACAAATTATTTTCGGTAATTTTTTTAAAAATTTTTGAAATGTAATCTCCATCTAGTTCTATACATTTTCAAAGCGTATCTTCAACTTTTTAAAGCCATCTAAAAAGTACGACTATGGAAGATCCTCAAAATAGGCATCGTTTTGGGCGATGACCTTCCGTTAGAGACAAACCGTTGTCTGTCGAACTATTTTTCTAGGGTAAGATATGTGTCTATCTTCGGAACACTTTTTTTTTCAAATATTTTTTTTTGAAACACATATATTTTTAATAACAATGTGCAGTAAAATTGTAAATTCAAAAATCATTTTAATGAACTTCTTTTATTTTTCAAATTTTGGCCCTATTTGTTTAAAATTTAGCAAAAATTGACATTTACGCTAAAGATCATATAACAAATTCGAATCAATATATATCACTTTTCGTTTCAACAAAATATTTAATATACAATATCTGTGCTGTGAAGCAGAGAAAATGCAGTTATATCTTCAACTTACTGAGTTATCTCAAAACTTGTAAATACAACATGATTTTACAAAAAAATATATCACTTTTTAAAATAAAAATAGCTCTAAAATAAATAATTATGTACTTAAAAGCTATATTTGAGATTCGCAACATACTTAGAGATGTACGGAAAATTTCGGTAAAATTTCATTTGAATATATGATGCACTTTTTAAGATATGAGACTTTTCGTAATAAAAAAAAAAAAAAAATATCATAGCAGTTTTCCAGAAAATACAAAAAATTATTTAATGTATCTTAAAAAATTATAATTTTGCATTAATGCATTAAATGACTACCCTAAAAACAAATGGAAACCATTTTTGAAATTGTAAAAAAATGTGGGCTTTAATAATTAATAAAGAAACTTAAGAAAATTTTCACGAGAACGGTGATTTTTCGGTAGGCACATACCTAGAAATAAAAGAAAAAGTCACCGGAGGCCAAATCTGGTGAATACGATAGATGTTGTGATAATTCATAATTCCAGGATTTTGGCCATCGAAACTGCTCAGATGTGCAACCGTGCATTGTCTTGATGAAAGAGGATCTTTTTCTTTTTCAAATGAGGCTATTTTTTTCTAGATTTCTTCACACAACTGGTACAACAATGCGTATAATACTCTCCAGTAATTGTTTTCCTTTTTACCAAGTAATTGATGTAAATGATTTCGCGTGCATACTAAGGATTCATGGCCATCATCTTGCTCGCCGATTTCACCGTCTTTGCTTTCTTCCGAGACCATTTGCCTTCAGACATCCACTATTTTGACAGTTCCTTTATCTCTTTTGTGCAGTAGTGTATTCACGTTTCGTCCACAAATATGTATCGACGCAGAAACTCGCCAGGATTGCGTCGAAAAAGCGCCAAAATAGCCTCAGAGTCGAACACAGGATTACGTTTATTTGCCGCGATTTTTCCCCCACCCATCTTGCCGAGATCTTTTTCATACCCAATTTTTCGTACAAAATTGAAAACACTGTATCTTGAGATATGCCATTAGCCTCAACTATTTCGCGCACTTTGATTCGTCAATAGCTCAAAACCATTTCGAAAATTTTGTCAATCATTCCGGGAGAAGTTACTTCCACTAGACGTCCCGAACGACGTTCATCTTTTGTAGATGTACGGCCAAGCTTAAATTCATTTATCCAATTGTACGTAAAACACTCTAAGAGTATCCAAAACAAAAGCAAAACAGCTAAGAGAAAAAAATCCAAAAAGAAATAACCAAAAAACAAATTAATACTTATATAAATCAAACAAAAATGCATTTATATAACTAAATCTAAAATATAAACCCTAACTCCCAGAAATTCGAAACAAACTATTTAAGAACCAAACAATTTAAAACGAGGTGATAGAAAATCCAAGACTTAGAAAAGTGGAAATAATGTAATAAATATTATTCCATACTTCGGAATGGATTAATGTGTGTTTATACTAGTAGTTATATATCTAAAAATCACAATACAGCTAATAACCAATAAACATAGTTATTGATGGTAAAAGTCAGACACCATTCCAGAAAATCTGCATTTTTGTGAACAAAAAAATTCATTTTTGATTCCATAATTTTGCTTTAATTTCAATTACATGTAGCTGTTACAATATACAATTTAATAATTCATCGTTTGCTTTAATTTTAATTACATGTAGCTGTTATAATATACAATATAATAATTTATTGTTTGCTTTAATTTTAATTACATTAATATAATATTCAATTTAAAATAATTTATCATGTCCTTTAATTTTAATATCGGAAAAGTTTATTATTGTCCATTTCTCGATATTTCATCGCTTGTTTTAATTCTTATATTTAATTGAGTAATTTAACAATAATTATTAAAAAAAGTGCTCTTTAGGTGGTTTAATCTGCTCTTTGCTGAACTTTGCATAGATCTTTTTTTTTGAAGGATGCTTCTCTGAGGCAATAAAATATAAAAAATTTTGGTCTCACAATCAAAAAGTTCGACTATAAAGCCCCTAATAAATAAAAACTTAATAAACAGCTGAAAAATCAGTATATTTTCCGATAAAGAGAATTTCCACCTCGGTGTTGTATAAAAAGTATAACGTTTTCCAAAAAACCCCGCAGAGAGGATATTTTTGATTTATTTCCAGTTTTCCCCTTTCCCGTGGACACAAAAGATTTTCGTCACCGTAAGCACTAAACCGAAGCGCAAATCACACGACCATAAATCTCTTCGTAACCAAAGTCTCATTCATCTAATTATTTTGAAAGCTTTTATGGGATGTGGACCCATACGATGAGTTTTGGATGAGAGAATTCCTGAACTACTACGTCATTGTCGAGAGTAGCGAAATAATAATAATTGTAAAAAAAATTTTTGTCCACCTAAGAATTATGCTATCTTTTCTTACAGAAATTAGATTGGGTTTTGCTAAAAAAAGAATGAAGGTGATAAATTTTATATGGGCCAATTTTTTTCTAAGTTTGGAGTCCCCGTTGCTTCAGAGTCGTGATAGGTGTAGTTGTTTCAGTCGAGGTGTTGTTACGAGTACTGATTCCATTAAAGGCGCGTCATGTTGAGTGGTAATTCCCGTTAAATCTATCTTTTAAAAATTGGCGTAGCGGGAGAGCAAAGACAGTGAGGTGCAAGCTCCAGTCATATGTTCATGGCTCAGAAATACGAGGTCCGCTGCCAATAGATCTCGTGTAGTTTTTGAAAGGGGTGCTCAAAAAATATTCGTGTTAGGAATGAGGAAAAAAATTATAAGTCCTTTAGCATGACGTCCTTCGCTATTACTTTTCCAGCCTTCTTTGGAATAGATTTGTGGAGGTTCTCTTCGACAACAATGCCAGAAGTTGACACAATAAGTAAACGAGTAAAGAAGTTAACACACAATAGTAACTTCAATTTGCCTCAGACACACCATCTGTCGTCAGAAACAGGCACTTTTTGAACTACCCTATAAATGAGATGTTAGTAAACTATCTTAACTCTACCCTATTTTACCCTAATAATAAGTTAATATTTCTCCAAGAGTACGATTAGCATACTTTGAGAATCACTGAGGTATAATGTAAGGTTATAATTTCGTGCATGATGCATAAAAATAGAGCAGATTTTGATTGTTTTGGTCTAATAGAAAATATATTCGGTCACCTTAATGTCAGGCAAAATTTTTGCATTAAACAGAAAAAGTGATTAAAAAATAAAAACAAAATTGATTCATGGCACTTTAAATATTGTTTTTTAGTTTGTTTTCTCACATAAACATGCCATAAAGGAAGTCAAGTCAAAAATATATGACTGAAAACCTCTTAGATATTAATCACGCTCTCCTAATTGTTTAAGCTAAATTTTCTTTAAAAATTTTATGGCCTTTAAGAACATAAATTAAGCTAATGTACTGATACTAAATAGCTTAACAGATATTTATTGCGCAAAATATGCTTTTTTTTTTATTTCGTTCGAAATTATAAAAGATTTATTTTGAAAAATCAGTTCATTTAAATGCTAGCATAACGTATATAAAATGTTTGAAACTCATTTTGGTTCATTTTAGTGCCTGAATACAAATTCTACGTTATGATTTCTTGTATTTGATCAGTGAAAATAAAAGGTTTAAAAGTAAGGAGGGAAAAGAATATGTTCAATAAATTTTGTAATATTCTACTTCTGTGTTTATGTGATAGTTTTCTTTCAAGTCATTTTTAAGTTATTCAAATAATGTATTTCAATTACATTAAATAATTTAATTTAATTTATTCTTCATATGTCATGAAACCCTTAACAATTTCAAACTGTTTTTCTAACTGTTCATTAACTTTGTGTCATCTGGTCTTCATTATTTAACTATGCAGACATTATAAAGTCCTATTAAGTAATCAATACGGCCAGAATTCCAAATGAAGAGACGTCAGGAAAAAGTCAACATAGTTTATTAACTAGTTTCACAAAATTTGTAAGATCGCTCTCTCTCTCAAATCTCTCTTAACTCACTTTAATTCTAGCTAGAATTAAACAATAAAGTCCTAGCTTACCAACTCACTCGAACCGAGTGAAATACTTCTTGAATGTAGCCGAATCATATTTTATTACTCTATAACCAGTAGTCACTTCTAATTAATTCTGCTACAAATGATCAAGTACAGCAATTCACTCCAATTGACATACAAGCAACTATCAGCTTCCCGTTATCATCTGTCACCTTACTTATTCCTTTCAATTCTATTTCGTTTGTATATTGATATCTACAATTCAATTGCATAAACTTCTAATCTTCATCTAATTTGCCTAATCATGCTTCATTTGGTAGCAAAAATTTGGAATTTTATGCAATCCAAATTACAAAGTATTCTCAAGGTTAGTGATGGGAAAATCACAAATTTTCCAACATCACAACTTCAAACAACAGAAAAATTTCAAAAGAAATTGAATCTAGACTTTAGGGCAAATCTTTCTCCTAATTTCTGTAGAAATTCAAGCATTGTTATATCCGAATTCATTGAGATTATTCATTTGTCTTCGAATAGTGGAAGAATTCTTTCAACGCTTAAATTTCATATTTTTTTTCAATTCAATAAACCAAACAATCGCGCTTTCAAAAAATTTTGTGGCTATTAATACTGATTGTTTATTTGCCTTTTGAAGGCATTGAATCTTGTCACAACATAAAAAAAGAAAATAGCTGTAATATTTTATTCTCTTCCACTTTCGGAGATCTTTCGTCCTTGAAAAATCATTCATCATTCAGGAACATGATTGACGCTAAGTTTCTGATTCTTTCCAAACGAATGAGATTTTGTCATCCGTAATGTTGCCAATTACTCTGCGGCAGTTTCCTTGGTCAAAGCGTCGCAGCATTTTTCTGCACCAGACAACTTTGACAGATTTATGTATTTCTGTGAAACTGACATGGAAAAATAAGTTCATCTACTAGTATACAGGGTTATTTAAAATGAATCCTTCGATTTTAAAATTCCATATTTTTATAAAGAAACGGCACAGGAGAATAAATGAACGCAAAGGGAAAATATGGAAATTTTTTTTATAAGTGTTCGATGTAACTTCCTTTAGTTACACTTGTAATGTTAATTCGACATGTTGATTCCTGCCATACACTTTATAAGGGGGAATATATTGTATATCAACAGAAATCCATTGTTTTGTTCAAATAAATTTGTGGGTAATGATGGTACATATGCTTTATCTTTTACAAACCCCAAAGGAAGAAATTACATGGGTCATACCAGGTGACTGTGATATCAAGTCATCTGATACACTGGGACCTATACAACTGTGAAGTATTTCCGTGAAAGCTTCAAAAATATTTTACATGAAATAACTTTAAGAAGAACATACGACGGGCAACATTGTTCTCAAAATAAAACTTCCTCATTTTCACATTGTACTCATGTATTACTTTGGCATTTATTTTTGAAAATACTTAATTTTAAAATAGGAATAATTTTGAATAACCCTGTATTTTCTGTCCTGAAACTTTTCTCAAAGGGTCTTGTTTCACACTTAAACTTCTAAAACTAAAAAAATCAATCAATAGTCAAAAGTGAGTAAAGGTGAACATTAATTTCTTCCGATAAGTGAAAGAAAGAAATACCAAAATAAAAGAAATGAAAAGTTTTTGCTGTTTGTAATAAAAGAAAGAAATATAAAAAATATAAGGAGGTAATACTTTAAATCTTAATTTATATAAAAATCCAATACTGATTAATTTAGCTGGAACGATCCGTGAAAGCTCATACACGTTTTCTCAGAATAATTATGATTACTAAGTGATACAACTTAACAATATAACAATGGTGCTATAAATTTTTTCTCTGGCTCAGCTTATGATTGGTATTTTTATAATATTACTTTTTTTTAAGGCGGCACAGGAGGGTATAGTATCCAAAACATTTTATTACTTGATTTTAATTGTATAACTTTACTGTATAATATGTATAAATTTTCATAGCTCTAGATCTATTATTAAATGAGTTACAAACACTTTCTTTAATTGCATACTAAACAATTTGTTTGATTTTTAAAACTTTAAATTGCTTTTTCTTAGCTTTCAAATTTTCATTAAGACCATATATTTATGAGCAAAGTTGAAACCATTTTTGTAAAATAATATGAAACAGAATATATATATATATATATATAACAATATATAATAGCTATTATCTGTAACATATTAATATTATATAGTCATACATCTTGGTTTTATTAATTTTAAAAATTTTAATTGAAACCTTTGTCGGCTAGATGGTATCTGATTTCTCTGATAAATTTTTGTTACGAGTTTTATCATTTTAAATTTATTCATTCAAATGTATATCTATTACTTAAAATTATTTTCAGAATATACATTTTATATTTATTTTTCTTAGCGTAAAGGTTTTTTCCTATAGTTTTAAAATTAGTAGGATAAGTAAATATAAAATGTTTTGAGTTATTTAAGAAAATCAATGAATAAGTCAAATGTAGTTTGGCTATAATAAGTATTCCTCGTGCTATATTGGATGAGTATGAGAGGATTATATGGCTTGAAATCGATAAGAATTTTATAACTTTATTAAATTAAAATTTTATTATTTAAAATTATAAGTATTTGATTGGCTAAACTGAATTTTGATTCCTTTGTTTATACTTTCTTTTATTTCTGTGGTTCAATTACGTTTTTGTATATAGATTTTTACTTCTCTTTAGTTTTATACCTTTTTGTCGTAAAATAATTACTGAACTTGTGATGGTTAGATCCATAATAGTAGAATAAACATGCAATTCTAAGTCCTAATCTGGGACAGCATTTTAAATTCATCTCAATTTTCGACTATTTTGTTATACATCTTTTTCTTAATTTTGGCCTTTTAGTTTTAGATGTGTTTTAAACCATTAAGGCCATTATAGTAATTGTATTTTTTAAATTACATTTTTAATTTCTTAATTTTAAGTTTGTGAAATGTATTTTTGAACAGTTATGTTATTCATTCTTGGTTAATATGCATGTTTATTTCGCCTTCATATTAATATTATTAACTTTATGTTTGCTTACACACACACGCACACACACACGCACATACACACACACGCACACACACATACACACACACGCATACACACACACGCATACACACATACACACACACACATATATATATATATAACACAATTATAAGAATTTTATGTATATGGATACCTCTAAGGCATTTTAATTTTAAATGTTTTAACTTTAACAAAATTTTTGTATATCTTATCAGGCAAACTTTTATAAACAGTTATTTTTATAGGTTGTAATCGCAATATTTGCAAACATCCAAAAATTTTAATCATTATTTTTTTTAAAAGAAAAGGTAATTAATTTGAAATGAGCATATTATATCCACAAAACTGCAATCCTTCTTTTATTATTAGGCATATGTTAGTTTAAATGCTCTTAGACATCAATGATAAATAATCCTTTAAAGAAAATAGAACTCTGAATACGATAGTACTGTTTAAAATTATATTTGATAATAAATTAATGGATTTACTGTGTGAAACGGCGATACATATTTCTCATGAAATACACGCACCATAAGGAAATCTCATGTTTCTTTAAGAAAGATTATCGTGTTAAAGTTTTAAGAACGAGGAAATGTAAAGGCAATAAATAAATAAACACCGTTAAGATAGTGAGTCTTAACAGACTTCTCGAAGAGCGTCATGGTTATCTATTGCAGTCATTTGTCTAGCCGAGTAGCAATAACAATTAAGATTTCAAAACAGTTAAATTACTTTTCCTTACATTTTTCTCGTCCAGGGAAAGTATTCTGTTTCAACCTCCATTTTCGCTTATTCTGTTACGCTGAGGAATCTACGAAATTTCTAGAGAAAGTGCGATATTTATCCGTTCGATGTAAATGATTTCTGAGACCAAATGTAGATAAAATGTATTATTTTGCCTTTAGAATTAAATGGTAATCTATTTTAAGACAGAGATAAGAGAACAATCTACTTTTTTTTTAATTAGCAAATAACATGTTCTGTTTCTCTGTTATATATGTAACACCGATTTTTTTTCCATAAGATTTATACAAAGGTTAAGACATTATCTACATCTAAAAATATAACGCGTATATGTTGAAGCAAATTAATGTTTATTTTTTTTCATGCATTGTTAAAATATTCTGTATGTATCTTTCTCGTAATAATTTTTGAAGTTCCCAATATACAAATGATAGTTACACAATTTTAGAATGATCTGGGGTTATTTTTTAAGGCTTAACTTATAATTTTTTTAAATGTTCAATTTAATAATCTTATTTTCGGATAATAAGTCTGCATTGTGCTCTACATAACAGTTGGGTCCGTGTTTTCGAATGTTTCAAAATGTTTCGAATGTTTCGTGTGGTCGTGTTTCAAAATGTTTCGAGGCTATTTTGGTTCCCATTCCTTTTCTTCCATTCCCTTTTTTGTTGTGTTCATTTGTCGCGGTGGATTTGAGCTTTGAAATAATTCTTTTCAGCAGACCAAGTGTTTAGTATTCTATAAGTGAAACGTTAGGAGACTGTAGGTATATGTTGTAAGGGCATACATTCCATACATGTGACAGTTTTCACTTTTCCCCCTCGAAGAATACAGTGGCAGATTTTGAATTATGAATAGTGGCTTTGTCTTGATGTAGTGTTCCTTTTCCAAAACAGTTTGAATAAAGAAATTTAGTTCCTCCTTTATATATCTGGCGTAAAATTTTCTCTTGATGGTATGCATGATGAATTGATTTCAATATGGCTTTCCACTTTTTCTTATTATTAATTTTCCATTGTAAAAAGAACCTGCGAAGTCATAAAGATTTTACCGAATCAGATTTGGTCATCTTTTTCTCTACATTTTAAAACTTAATAGATTTCTTTGCTGAACTTATTCAGGTAAGCCCATGATTTTTTATATCTAACAATTTATTATATCATATTACTTATAAAATCATGAACTCTTTTGTAATTTGGATTTCCCAATTCAGCCTACCAAGAATTATAGATTTTATTTTTGTAGATTTTATCTCTGAACTTTTTTGCATTTTTTAATCATTGAACTCTTTTATAATTTGGATTTCTTAATTCAGCCTACCAAGTCGCAAAGGGGGAAGGTTGGTACCATTAAACTAGTTTAACCCCGCTTATTCGGTCCTCAGCCCGAAATTGCTTTTTGACTTGCTGGATTCCATATTTTCATTTATTTTTTCTTTCATTTTTACATTTCTTTCTGGATTTTTGACTTTTTAAATATTTTAAGTTTTTCTTTCATAAATTTTCAGTATATATATACATATATATGTGTGTGTGTGTGTATATATATGTGTATATATATATGTGTGTGTGTGTGTATGTGTATATATATATATGTGTGTATGTGTATATATATATGTGTGTGTGTACATATGTATATATATATATATATATATATATATATATATATATATATAAACAAAATTTCAAGAACTTTGAAAAATTTAGAAGAGATAAAAATTCTTTGAAAATTCAAAAATGGAGAATAATAGGTTTTTTTAGATATTAATCTACTTCACAATACATGTTATTCTAAAATAGTTGGATGATGTCTATCATACAAGTCCTTAATATTCTATATAGTTGGATAATTCCTTCTACAAAAGCACTTAATATTTTAGTATAGTTAGATACTGCTTATGAAATAAGTATAAAATATTACAATGATTTGGATACATTTAATAAACGAGTGTTTTTTTAATGTTACTGTACGTTTGATAGCTTTTTTACAAGCATTTAATGTGTGACTTTGGGCTATTCGCGGATTTCTCTTCACTAAACTTGGGGACTTTCAATTAAGATTGATTGATTTATCTAAACAACCTTTTCCCAGCCAAAAATGAAAGTGAATATTCAAGTTTTAAGGAAGTAGAAATAAAGTGAAGCGAAGGAGATAGGAAATATATAAACTCAGCTTGAGAGTTACGATAAAGGTCGAGTGGTTCTAGCGTTTGGCAATTATTCCAGAGTTGAAGTCTGGGCCGAGAATTATTACAAGTTATTGGTTGCTTAATGAAAGTTAGAAGTCAAGACAGCCTCAACCTGACATTAGTGGTAAGAGTCTGTTAGTTTATTATTGGTAGATCGAGTTAATATATTTAAGGCATTATCTGTGGAGAGCCTGTTATATTTGTCATTATATTAGCAATTAGTCAATAAATACAGTGTGTACTACCTGTCTAACGTGTCTTTGATTGACTTATTGACTTTTTGTGTTAATACATTGAGTTTAGCTATGGCACAAGAAGTGACTAGGAATAGTCAGATGTCACAAATATTATAATATTGTTGGATAATACCTACTATACCAGCATTTATTATTGTAATATTTTTTGGAAGATTTAGAGAACAATTATTTCAATTATACAGAACAAAGTATGAATTTTTGTTTGTATAGAAAATGAATTTCTTATCAGAAACTTTCCTAAATATTTTTACATAGAATCAATCATAACAAATCAGACATCTAAAATCAGACTTTTGAACAAATCAGACATCTAAAAGAATCATTTAATCAAACATAACAATCAAAACAATCAGAATTTGAATTTCATAATTAAAGCAAATAAAACTATATAAACATTTTATAAATAAAAAAGACTTGTGACATATTAATAAGAATCGCAAAAATTAATGTGAACAATTTTTTACAGTTGTTAAAATTACACATGAAATGCTTCTGAATAATATTCATAACTACTTGAGTTAACAAACCTTTTTTTTTTCCTATTTTTTCGTACATATTAAAATTGTTCCTCATGGCTTGAAATTTAGAATAATGTTATACGAAATTTATACACTTATTTAACATAAAATAAAGAATTTTTTCATGCGTTTTTGAATAGGAATGTTTTCATTCTTTCCTTACTATTCAAATAAAAAAATGAATAGAAAAGAAAGAAAGAAAGCATTTTCAACATTTAAATTAAATTTTTTTTCCTAAGAGATGTTCAAAATTGCATTTGTGAGATTTTAATTAAAAATCAAAATAATTAAAAAATAAATGTGTATATTTCTTTTGTATACGATAAAACATAATTTTCAAATACTGTGACTTTCAATGAATATTTTAATCGCAAGGATTAATTTGAATACAAAAATTTCTTCTTGAGAAAAATTCTAGTAATCAAAACGAGAAGCAGTAGAAAAAGTAAAATGTTTCTTAAACCTAAAATTATTAAATTACAAGACAAAAAATTGCCTAGCTGTGATAACTTTTTTTTTTATTTTTAATGTTAGATAAACTGCTGTTAGATTAGCTGCTATAGTATTTTTTAAAAATAGAAATTTTTGAAAATGTATATAATATTCTTCTAACTCTTTCTTTTGGGGTATGCAATCTAAATTTTATTGATTCCTGTGCATTATCTATTTTTCGGCTAAGAAATATTATTAACAAAAACAAGGTCATGCTGATTCCTTGAATAAGAGTTATAGTATCATTTCTGATCAATTGGGGGGGGGAGTAATACTTCCCTCTAACAACTTTAAGACCTTCGCAACAGAAATAAAATTTTAAACAGTCTGGCTCTTTTATATAAAATGTATTGGTTCATTTTTATTTTGTCTTCGTCTGTATGTTTCGGTGCCAAGATTTTATTCTTTTATAATAAGATACCATGTAAGTTACGTGAGAAACCACGATTTGTTTTATACTTTAGAATGACAGTCTAAACGAAGGTTTTGAATCTCAAATAAAAATAGAAATTTTGACATTGTAAGAAATTGACGCTTTTTCAACAAAAATTACAAAGATAGAACATATTTAAATTACTGTTTTGGATTTGTTCATTCTTATTCAAATATCAACAATCTCGAAATTAATAGCAAGAGGAAAACATATGCAGCAGAAGATGGATATAGCAAAATAAGTTAATGGAAACAACATAATTATGCTGAGTTCTAAATTGTTTCAAATTTCAAAAACGTTTTAGAAGCTTTTGTTTCTTATATTTTTATTTCTAACATGTTATAGAAATATATGCTACATGATAATTCAAAATAAATCATCCGATTTCAAAATGCTACATTTTCATAAAAATATAATACAAAAGGATAAGTAATACATGAATGCAATGGAAAAATATGGAAATTTATTTTACAAATGTATGATGAAACTTCCTTTAGTTGCACATACGAGGGGTATTCAGAAAGTAAGGAACGTTTTGGAATTAAAAAGAAACTAAGTATAAGAAAAAAAATTATTATATACATCAGAAAGAGCGACTAAAATTCTACTTTTCTACATAGTCACCAAACAAATTGAGGCACTTATCAAAGCGGTGGACAAGCTTTGAAATTCCTTCGTCATAGAATTCTGCCGCCTGCGATCTCAGCCACTCAGTGACGCGCACCCGCAGCTCCTTGTCGTCGTCAAAGTGCTGTGTTGCTAGCCAGTTCTTCATTCTTGGAAACAAGTGAAAATCACAAGGTGCAAGATCTTTATGGTGGTCTGTAAGCAATTTCGGCACCCATCTTGCACAAAATTTGCGGTAGCCTAGCTTATGTGTGACAATTTCAAACAAAAAGTCCGTGAAACTTGTGGAAAACTAAGCGAAAGCTCCGCCATTGTGAAATGGTGGTTTCAACGAGTCTTTTCATCAACTTTAGCGACCAGTTTGTCATTCACAATGCTAGGGCGTCCACTCTTCTCTTCATCGTGAACGTTAGTTCGGCCATTTTTAAACTCAAAGAACCATTTCCGGATTGAACTTTCATTCATTACGTTGTTTCCGCACACTTCACAAACTTGCCGATAAATTTCCATAGGTTTTAGGTTTTTTGCCAACAAAAACCGTATCACAGACCCCACCTCACAACTGGTGGGATTTTCAATTGCAGCACACATTTTAAATTTGATTATCGAAAAAACGGACAGCGTGGAAATGTTCCCGTTGTGATGGCTGGACGCCGACTGAAATGTCGAACACGCAGACACCAAAATATACGTGATCGGCACGCGCCTAGCGATGTCAGACGGAAACGTTCCTTACTTTCTGAATAGCCCTCGTATAATGTCAATTCGAAATGTTAATTCCTGCCAAACACGTTGTAAAATGTCAGGGGTAATTGATTGTACAGCAACAGAAATCAGTTGTTTAAGTTCCCAAAAATTTGTGGGCCAATACGTCGCATACACTTTATCTTTTACAAACCTCCAAAAGAAGAAATCACATTGGAGTCATATCAGGTGACTAATAATGCCTGCTGCGTGAAATGTCATCTGAGCCACTGCTACCTATATAACAGAGAAAAAGTTCCGTTAAAGCTTCTAAAACAGTGTTTGTGAAATAGCTCTACGAAGAACACACGAGTATTACCTATTTTCACAATATAAAACTTCCACATTTTTCCTTTGTATTCAAGTATTATTTTCCCTTCTGTGTCGTTTATTTTTGAAAATAAAGAATTTTGAAATCGGAAGATTAATTTTGAATAACCCTTTATATCTAGCTTTAAAATTGCAGACTTCGCAAAACCTTTTCATCCATTAAATTCAGTATGGAGACGTAGTACTTTTATTTATCAATTTTTTTCATATTAACTCTTTTTTTTTTCCTTTATATTTTCTTTTACTTTGTATCCATTGAACCATAAATGAGTTGGTACAAGTTTGTTCGAAATAAAAGTTAAAGTTTCTTTGAAGAAACAGTAGCTTCTATCCTCCACGTTCCTTATAAGATCTTATATAATACGAGCATTTTCAATATCTCTAGCCGTCTCCATCCAAATCCCTAAGACAAAACCCTGTATAAAATAGATTGATGTACTCGTATCTACCAGAAATCGGCTTTACTGTGACATAAAATGTTAGTTGGAAATTTTCCGTGATCAAAGTTTGTTTTTTGTGAAAAATGGTATGTCTTTGATTAAAAAACCCCCTTTTAACAGGATATAGAACATTTTAGGGACGGTATTTTAACTTTCACAATATTAATTTATTCAAATATGTTTCAAAAGAGAAATACCAAATTTAGCGAATGTTTCATTGCATTGTTCCTTTGCAACACACAATTAACCAACAAAATTTTGAAACGAAACTGATGCTGAAAAAATTATTTTCCTATTATTGCACTCCGATAGATTTTAAAACTGGTTTCAAGATTCCAGTTTTCACTTGAAAATCTTTAGTACTAAAAACATAAAAAAAGAAAGAAAATTTCTTTAGCTATGTAAGAAAAATTGTCTTATTGAGATTTGAAATCAAGAAATATCTGTATATCGAGACTCTCTTTGTATTATATAAATTTTCATACTTAATATTTAATGTTTGATAATATTTAAAAAAAAGGAAAGAATTTTCTCTCTCACAGTAACGAGCTAAAAAATTTCGACACATTTTATGTATATTTACACAATTGTTGATCAAGGAGTGATATTTTAAAAGCTGTATTTTCTGATATGTTTCTTCTAACAATGTCTTGTATAGATGTGTTGGAACTAATAAGTATTCAGAATAATTTAAGTAAAACTACAAATATTAAAAAAAAGCTGAGAAAAATTTCACTGTCATGAACATCAGCTCGCTTGGATCTGTTTCTTTCAATACAGGTTTTCTTCTTCCAGAGGGTTAACTTAAAAAGCCCTTACCTGAAGTAAATTGGATTAATTATTACCTTCTTTTTTATTTATTCTTTATCATTCCTTTAAAGTTTTGTTTTTCTACATCTTCCCACTACTTAAGGATCATTCTCCAGTTTTTAATTTTTTAACGAAGTTAATTATATATTTTTTTGCTTAAATACATTTTCTTTTCGTTTCGTTTTTACTACTTGCTTATATATATTTTTATTTTTATAGCCTTTATATATTAATTACATTTAAACTATTCACTTAAATTTAGATTGAATAGATTTCTGTAAAATTTTTTCAATAATGCGAAAATAATTGACTTAATTCTGTAAGACTCTACGGAACATGAGAAGCTTTAAAATAATTTTTCTCCTGAAAAATAATAAAAAAAAGAAAGAAATTTAGTAAAAAAAAATAGTCTAAGTTGAGCGGACTTACGTCCTTTAAAAGGAGACAAAGAATTTTGTTTCAAAAATTTTGATCACATGTCAGAAATCATTATTGTTAAAAGATTTCTTATCTAGACTCATAAAAAAATTCTAAATATTTCTAAAGCTCAAAACTTTTTCAGAAGACCTAAGTACGGAACTTTTCTTTTTGTTTTCACACCGACTGCTCCCTTTTTAGAATTTCTTTAGTGTCTCCTCCATTTTCACATTTTCTTCTTTAAAATATGATTATAAGTTGTCACAAACCACTTTCTCTGAAAACATATTGATCGATACTATTTTAAAATCCGATTTGCTTTCTGAAACTTGCTTAAAATAAAGGTGCCGTTGCACAGAGACAGAGAAGTGAAGAATAAAGATTTTAAGCCATTAATCTCGTTAATGTTTCACAAGTTCCTCTACTCTTTGTACGTCAGCCAACAAGCCAGACGCTTTCAGACTATCGATAACAATCGTAGTTGAGTACCAGATGTTTCCTCATCGACATTGAATAGTCAGAATGGTAAGAGAAAAAGAAAAAAACAAAAAAATACCGTAAAACTGTATATGTGTGTTGCAAAGAATGATAAGAGAGTAAAAGTTTCATCCCGGACTGAAACCATTACATCTAATGAGAAAAATGCTGCAGCCCATTTTTCACACGGTTGACTGGTGGAATAATCCTAAAGGAAGCACGCTCTTGCCCATCAGCTAAATTGCTGCAGAAAAACTAATGCGAGGGTTTTGAAGAAAGACTCTCTAACAATTACCAGTGAAAAGAGAATAGGTTTGAAATCTTTTGTTAATAATGTAGCGAGATATTGTGTTCGAAAAAGAATAAAAAATAACAAGACAGTTAATAAGATTTTTTTTTATGAAGAGTGATTTTTTTTCTTCTTTATGGATTGATCATCGGTTGAAAAATAATAAATATTTAGTATAATAAAAAATGCAAACAGTAGCGAGTAACGAAGACGTATTTTTATACAAGATGCTTTCATTTAATTATTTTATCTCTTAATTCTTTTTAAGTTGTTTTATTCGAAGAACTTATAAATAATTGGAAGTATATTGGCTCATTCGGCTCTAAACTTCTTTAACCTTCAAAATCAAAGCAATTTAATACATAACAAAAATTATTATTTTTGTTCTGTATACTTTCTGTTAGAAATTCTGGTTGATCACTACCTCTATAAAATCATTAGTTAATCTAATACGTTATATTAGTTTGAATAAAATCGTTTGCTATTTTATAATAATTGTTTACGTAACTATAATGTATTGAAAAAAATGTAATTACGTAGTTCGAGTTTTGTCTTGT
>BMAW01093292.1:0-12195 GCA_019974015.1 Nephila pilipes
TGAAGTTACGCATGCTTTAGTGAACCCCGATTTTTCGTTAAATGTACTGTTAATTTATTTTAAGAAATAGTTATTTATTTTGAGTGATTTAGAGACTTAGGTCACTTATATTGATTCAACCCATCATTGCAATATAAACCACTAATATCAATTGAAAACCACTAAAGTTTCTTTCAAAGGTTATAAATGAAAGGTGAAAATACAAAGCTAGTTTGAAGATATTACTGATAATGCTTCAAATAAAAAGCAGAACTCAAAAAAGAATATATTTATATTCAGCTGTAATAAGTCACATCTCATTGTGGTTTGACTTATTGAAGCCATACTGTAATAAGATATTCAGCACATCTACTCATGCAATAAACGTGTCGGTCTATATCTTTTATAAACCAAGTGAGGTAGGAGAAGACAACATTTGTGCAGATCTGAATCTGATTACACAATCCATGATCCGAATAATGAAACTTTGAGATCGCTCAGTCATGTTTCTAGTTCAATTCTATCTCTGTCCACTCGTAAAATTGCCAGCCTAGTAGATATGGTCCGATCGCGGGCTCGGCAGTAGTCATCGCGCTGATGCCACGAAAAGCCACCTGTATAGCACGGGATGTAACGACGATGACACACCGCATGCACGTTAATGTTCAAAAAAGCTCAAGTCTTCCCTTGACGTGGTGTGGAAGCTAGAATGAGATGCAAGCTCAGGATTGCGTTCTCATCAGCATGACCGAGGTTGAAAATTACCAGTCCCCCTGTTCCTCGTGTTACTTCTAGATTTACGATGTTAATGAAAACCTTCAAACAAACCATTACTCATAAAATTAAGATTTAATGAAATAGAAAATGGTATAAGTAAATGATAATATACTATGGAAGCTAAATTACACAATGATTTTGTTACTCCACGGGTCTTATATAAAAAGAGTAAAAATATATGGAATATGAATAGTATATATGAAATGAATTGTAATGCTTTGTAAAAATAGAGATTTCATAGCATTTGCCTTATAATTGTGAAGCAATACCACTTCTAGGCAAAATTAAAATTTGTACAATAAGTATTGAAACGATCTTATTGTAATAAGCTATCTACATTGAAATTACAAATGTTTCGGTCTGTTGATTGGATATATACGAATGGCGTAAATTATTACGCCAAGAGATTTTCAAAGACTGAACTAAGCTCTTCAAAATCAAAGGAAAATATATTAAAATTTACGGAATTCTTTTTGAATGTTCAGCCATTTTCCGATTTCTTCATTTCTAATTTAAACAATTTGATAAATTTGAAATTTAATTCTACTAATCCATCAATGGTCCAAAAATGAAAAGTTCGCAATTATACAATCTAATTAAAAATTCGGATAAAAACAGTTTTATATAATGAAGAAGAAATTATATTAGTTATTCATTCAAATTCAAAACAGGATAACACAAGTACACGTATCAAATACGACTTATAAGCCTTTCTTTCTTAGTTTAATATTTTCGATGTACCAGATCTAACAGCGTGAGGTGGGCTAATTTGATTATGATTGGCTGAAGGTAAGATAAATCTATTCCAATGTATTACACTCACACTTCTAAGACGTGGACAAAACCATGAATTTTACTCCAAAACTGAGATGCAAAAAAGTTATGCACTAATAACTTACTAATTATGTTAGAGTGATTACAATCATTTAAATTCTTTCCATAGGTACTTCTGAAATGCATCATAAATTCTAGAAAACATAATTTTTAACTTTAAAATTTACTAAAAAGATTTTAAATCGATATTAAAAAATTCATAAATAAATCAAAACGGGCATTGAAAGTTTAGCTCAGTCATTCATTGAACGGAACTCAGAATTCAGAAATTATTGCGACTATGTACATGCAATTGGAATATTGGAAAACTTTCTTTCTTTGAGATGGATTACTGACTGAAGTCCAATCTACTCATCTCGGATTGTAAGAGAGATATATCTCCAACTACTTGAGTACCAAAGTTTATCATGAGGCCTCATGTTGGTGTGGGAGTGCCGAAGTGTTCTCAGAGGGAAAGAAATTTTTCCATCAAAATTAAAAGCCTTAGAGGAAATATTTTGACTTATTAAAATTGAAATATTAGTTAAAACATGCTAAAACGTCTAAATATTGCATTGTAGGCAGTACGAACGATTCCCAAAATTTCAAGCTCTAGCTTGATGGAAGTTGGTTAAATTAAACGATCGAAAATTTGATGACACACACCACACCAAGTGAAATTCAGAAAAACGTTGTAAATAATTCGATATAAAACCAACGTTTTTAAAACAACGTTTTATATGGTGAGTTTATTTAGAAAATTATTGAAATATTGAGTTAAACTGTTATTTATTTTAACTTTAAAATTAAAAGAGAATTTGTGAGTATTAAAATTATAATACTCATAAAATCAAAACATGCATTTGAAAGTTTGTAAGTCATTCTATTAAAAATGGGAACCAAATTCAGAAAAATTAATGATAAGACATGGTGCAAATATTGGAAATTTCTTCTTGCAGAATGATTACTGTCTAAAAGTCAGCAACCCTTACTATCTGAGATAGTGGGAGATAGTATCTCCCTTTGTGAGTACAAAAGGTTTACGATAACCTCATGCGTGTGGAGTGCCGGTTTTCCCAGAGGGGAAAGAAATTTTCCCTCAATCCTAAAGCGCCGAGAGGAGAGAATATTTGACTTATTGCAAATTATTGAATTATAGTTAAACATGTCCAAAGCTCAAATTGCATTTTAGGGGTACTGAACGATTCAAAATTTCAAAGCTCTAGCTTGATGGAAGTTAAATTAACGATCGAAAATTGATGAACACACACTCACCAAGTGAAATTCAGAAAACGTTGTAAAAATTAGGCAACATGGTTCAAGTGCTTGAAAATTATAACTCAACACAGTAAAAAAGTGAGGATCACTCTTTCTTTCTCAGTAGAAATCAGGGTCAAAGAAAGATCAACAAAACTAAAATAAAATTGTCCTACCTCTCCTGTTTTTCCTTAGATGACCGCTGGAGGTCAATCCTTCAACCACTGCCAAAGTAACAATTCGAGTCTGCAGGATCTGAAACCAGCTTAGCTAGATCTTATGTACTTATTGAAACGACTGATTTATACTTTTTGAAGGAAAGGGCATTAAATTTCTCTTTTACTTTTATGACTTGAATTATGGAAAGATACATTTTGTATGAAAAATGTATTTGTTTATATTCCATTTATATCAAAAGTAGAAAATTTTATCACGCTATACCATAATCTTTTCTTATGATGCAATTACTCATTTTGAATCAGGTTGAATTTTACTTATAGGCTAACATTCCATGAATAAGTTTCATAAATCACTTTCAAGAGACTTAGAAATTATGTTGTTTTAAACTATGTAATCCATATGATTATGCGTAATCCTCAAATGAGAAAAGGACATTTCAAAGTGAACTTAAAACAAAAGTTAAATATCGAATTGGTCTCAAAATTTTAGATTCCGTCTTTCGAATAGAGAAAGATTGTAGAAGGAAATAAACTGTTCGCATTAACTTTAATTCAAAGCCTACAGATTACTTGACCTAAAATGCAGAAATTTTCAAGAAAAATACAGACATATACAAAAGCGAGAAAATTTTAAATACATGAAAATTGTTTTAAAATTTTTGTAAAATTTCAAAGTTTCTTAAATTTAGTAATATATGTGCAACGATAAGTGATCTCAGCATATTGTGTGTGAATGGAAATTAGACAGACATAAAAGTTCAAATAACTGGCTGTGAGATTCGTACTATATCAGTTCTGGTGCGTACTTAATTTAAAACATTTTGCAAGGTTCTATATCATTTCTCAACATTTTCGATAAATGAAAATCAAATCACATTTTCGAAACATTTATGATGGTGGGGCTAAGGAAATGTCTTTTCTCTTTATTTTAAAAGAGAATGAGGATAATAGAAATACATTATAGTTAAATTAATTTAATGATTAATAAATTAGGCTATAATGCTACAAAATACAATCATACAAACTATAATATGATATCGTTAATGTCTCTTTCCCCCTCAAAATAAAAGATATCAGATTATTCACTGGTCAACGTTATCTCAATTTTACGCTCTAGTTTCAGGAACATTCAAGTATATGGTAGATATTTTGTCTATCCTCCTTTTTGTGCAACGAGAAAGGCCAAATAAAGTACCAAAGCGATAGAAAATACGCATCAAGCCCAAATTGAAAGAAATCTTGGCAAGTATTATAGACGTTAAAAATTTTGTTGAAAAATATGAGTACATATATGATTATTTGATTAACTGCTATCAAAATAATTAACTTTTAATGTAGTAATCTTGTATTTTGGTAACATTTTAGATTAATTGAAAGAATTTTTTCACTGTTCATAGAATTTGTATTCAATAATTCCCATCTCTATAAACTCATAAATAATATCATCATCTTTTAATAATATGAAAACTAAAACCAGTCAACTAATAAGAATATCTTATTATACCAATATCTAATAAGTATGCCTAGAGAATATAATGAAATTAGAGATACGCAATAAAACTAGCATTCAATAACCATACAATTTATAACCAAAATTTGAAGTGTCCTCAACAGACAGAATCAAGATGTACCTTCATAGGTCTATTCATTGTAAAGCAATGAATTTTAAATTTTTCAGGTACTACAAAACCATAAATAGTGCACCAACGATCAAGGCAACTCTTAAAGCTTGCCTATTTCGCGTCGCTTAAATTATAAATATTATACAAATATCCTGCATCTTAAAATTATATAAATCTTTCAGTCAAATCGAGAGTAAAGAGAAGGCCATGGGTTGTTTACCTAGAAGATATTCAATGCCAAGTTTTATTGAGTATAACCATAATAAAACAAACGAAAGTACATTTACAAAAATCTCTTTAACTTATATTGGTCAGTTTATTATTATGTTTAATCCTAAAGGATATTTACTTGAAATGTATATTTTTGAGGATATTTTTGTTAGATCTTTGTGAGCCACAAATGTCTAACCAATTAGCTCCACTTTATTAATATGGTTCGAATCTTTGATTACATCAACCACAGACAAATGGGGGCATGGCCACAAAGTGCCAAAACATTCTTCCTATAAATAAACAGGTTTTAAAGTTAAAAGTCTTTTTCTCTCCTTTTCTACTATAGTACTAATTATAACATTACGAAAACGGAAGGTTTATTTCACAATTTAAGAAATACACAAATATCTTTTTAGTTAAAAACACAAAGAATTTAGAAATTTGTAACAATTTTTACTAAATGGGTTTTCTCTTTTAATAAACTTCATTATTCAAAGCGTGGGTGATTCATCGTCATTTGATTATTGAAAAGATAACCTGAATGAGAGGAAAAGAAAGGAATGAATGATTATAAAGAAATCAGATCACTTTTAAAATTTAATTGCAAACTATAAACAAAGGAAGCAGTTATTCATTAGCATCCTAATGGAATATCTAATTATATCAATGTATTATTTTGTATATGTATTATTTTATTAATAATGTATGTATTATAAAAATGCATTATTTTATTTATTAAATTATGTACATGAAAATGAGTATTTGAAATAAATTTCAGGAGAAATTGAAGCAGTGGAAATTAAAAGTTACCTAAAATTAAATACATAAAAGGAAGAAAATACAACTGAATGGGCATTTTCATAAAATAGCTACAGCTCTGAATTCCATAAAATTATCTCGTTGAGGTTTGAACAACGAGGTAGAATTAGCAAAAGTGATATAAGTTTAAAACGAAGCATGATGAATCGCAAAGAGAAAAGTTCTTCAATTTTCAAAAGTAATCAAAATTTTATCCCAGATGTTTAAAGCCCTAAAGCGTAAAAGCACACATGACTTTACATTTAAGGAGAAAATATAGTTTGAATAAGTAATTTGTTTTTCACAATTGAAGATAGTGTTAACCTTCAAAGTGTTTACAAACAATGCGACATCGTAGAATAAGGAAGGAATAAATAGATATAAGGCCCGATATTGAAATATGTATCGCCTTCAACACAAACGTTATTTGGTAGCCAAGTAGTCATGGTTGCGGGCTTCAGTCGTTGTTTTCGTTGAGTTGTCGTTCGAGACTTGTTAAAGACCCGTCGTAGCCGAGGGCTGATGCACGTCGAAGCTCAAAGTTCTCCCGATGGTGTTTTATGGAAGTTGCAATATGCCACACAGATACCACCCTCGTCACTTCTAAGTTACAAATTACATCCGTCACAGCTGGCTGTTTTATGTGACGTTAATAAAATCAAGCAGAAACGTAAGAATCAACAATATGGCATGGACATAAGAAATTGTGTTGAATGAGCCATATTTCATGTAACAAAAGTGGCTTTCCCTTCCCTGGAAAGGAGACCCATAGTTATTTCTTTATAGCAAAAAGAACCTTATATTTAAAAGGATATGTGTATGTGTTTTCGCAAGTTGAAAAATCCTATAAGGTTAAAACAAGCGACTGAAATGTTGCTAAGAAAAATAACAGTGCGGAAATTACTCTATCTAATACTTTATATATACATGGAATCACTGAATGATATTACGTTTGAAAAGCAATTATGTTTCGGAGAAAAATATTTAAGTTAATATCTACAAAATTTAATTTCAAATTTATGATTGACAAACATTATAGACACGGGTTAAAATTTAGTAGCTTTGATGCTAACATTAAGAAAATAACAGTTTCGATAGACGATTCTTTCAACATTTTTTTCCGAAATGGACAAAATTATCTCTTTACATTACACCTGAATAACTTATAAACTTCAACAATGAGAAATAAATTTTATCGGGAAAATAAATAATAAAAATAAATTTTTTCATCTGTTCAGATACAAATGAAACAGTTTACTTTTAAAATTAATGTACCTTACTAGAATTCTAATTTGTACAAAGCAAATTTTCAACATTGTGTCTCTGACCTCAAACTCTGATGATCAATGACTCAACATTTGAGTCTCTTGCTTAGAACAGTACACCCCATTGAATCTAAGTAGGAGTGTTCGAATTTCAGGGATCTTTAGTGAGGGGCAAGGATGTTTTTATTCCTTGACCAATAACATTTCAGTAAGCGATGTGAAAATGTCATCTTACAAGTCCCTGAATTCAGTGAAGAAAGCAGTGAAATTTCTTGCTTTTTACATTCCAGGAACACTCCCTGCTTTTCTTATCACGCCGAATTCTTTGGTGTGAGAAATAATAAAACTGTATTAAATCAATATTCACAGAATTCAAAAAATATTCAATACATTTCCCCTTCCAGAAAATATCAAGGGTAAACATTTTTATGGTAATTTTTCCAAACATTTTAAAAATATTTTTACAACTACTTAGGGAGAAATTTTATTTTAAATTTTAGCTGGTTGACATCACAAAGAATACAAAACTTATGAATATATTATTTTATTTTAGAAACATATACCTATTTGATGCATAATAGCAATTTGCATAGTTTTAATTTTGCAATGAAATCTCGTGGATTTTACTGAGCTAATTACAGTAATTTGCTATATCTATATCTCTACATCAAAATATTATTTAATTCAAATCAATTTATTCCAATGAGTTAAGCTATTAGTATCGTATTATTTAAATGTTGCATAAAGTGAACATGTTTATTTGTATTACTATAAAGATGATTTACGTTGTATAGCACATTACTCAGTAACTGAAAAGAATACAGTGCTTCGAAGAAATTATGTTTCTTCTATGAAAAAAGAAAATTCATTTTTTGTAAGCACTTATTTGTTCGTATTTTTCAATGCGTGCTATCAATAGCTGATCTCGGATGTAATAATGTTTAGTAAAATCTATAGAATACTATTTCTTGGCCATGAGTGAAAATATTTTGAGGAAAAATATGTAAAATAAGACCCACATCTAGTAGCGAAGAAAGATGCCATAATATATTCTGAACTAGTCGTGGTTTTTTTCCCAAGGTTATCCGGTGGGGAGTGGGGGGCTTGAGGTATGTTTTCTGGATTCCCAAAGTGTTAGGTTTGTGATCGCCTACAAAATCTTTAATTTCATCTGTTTTGTGAATAATGCCGTTGGTATTCTAAATAGCGATCAAGATAAAGGGAATGAGGGAGGCTATAGGTTCTATTAAACACTAGTCCAGAGGTTAAACGTAATGTGAATTAAATTACAGACATTTTATAATTTAGTGAAGATATCTAATTGTTTACTGGTGAAATTCCCATAATAAATTTTAAAAAAAATTAGGTTTTACTTATTTTATCAGAGTTAAATATGCTGAAGAATTCCTTCATTTGTTCGAAAAAGGAAGAGGTGTCGGAAGAATATTTTTTGGTTTTAAAAGAATGATTTTAAATTCATTTTCTGTTAAAAAAAATTTTAAAAATTCCTTTCAAATTCACTTAATCTTTTCAAATAAAATACTGTTATACTAAATGATATTGTTTATTAAATTCAAAATATTTTATAACTTAATAAAGTACGTTAACTGTATCACATTTAACTTATTTAACCTTAACTAAACTAAAAGAGGTTTTAACTAAATAGGATTAACAAAATACTAAAACGATGTTAAATTCACTTTGTGCTGAAATAAAATTGTTATAAAGTGTGTATTGCATCAGTGGGTGTCCCTATGTTACATCTCGATTAAAAAAAAGTTTATGCTTAAGAATTTGCGCAGATCATGATAAATTTATGGCACTCATGCTTCCAGTTTTCCAGCGAAAATTTCATCCTGGATAACTTCCCATAATTCTTCTCAAAGCTACTTTATTGCTTTTAATTGCTTAAGTTAAATTGCATTCAAAGGAGTGAAAACAAACTGGAATTTTTTTTTATTTGATTTGATTTCAAATTATTATAAAAAGTTATATGTAAAGTGTTGTAAAGAACAGATTTATTCACAAAAGGTGAACTTTTTTTTAATATAATTATTATTACATAACTGAATTAAATATAAGAATTAAAGGAAATGATGAAATATCGAGAAATGGACGATAGGAAATTTTTCCGATATAATAATTAAATTAAGCGATAAATTATTAAATTGAATATTACATCAGGTACATGTAATTAAATTGAAGCAAATGATAAAAAAATCGAAAAGTTATATAATACGCCAAAAACCCTACCTAAAACAATAGCCATTTAAGCGGCTAAAAACTGTTGTTACATTATTCAGTACAAGAATACATATTACATGATTTTTTCCCCTGAAATTGGTAATTTTTTTTCTTTTGGTTTCTAATGGATAGGCTAAAAAATTTGGGAACCTATAGTGTAATGTATTTAGGAAAATAGGGTACGTACAAAAACAATAAGAAAATTATTTTGAACCCCATAAAAGAAGTAATTTTTTTTTTTTTTTTGAGTTAATGAGTTCAATAAATTAAAATTCCTTTTTTCTCACTCATTTGACTGAAAAAAACTAGTAAATAAAAAAATATGATTCATATTTGGTGTACACACATTAGCAGTTTTTTCTAAATATCCTATAAACCTACAGATGCGCAGATACATCACATTTGTTTCTTTGAAAAAAATGACTATAACGAATTTTATTTTTCACTGGTATGGAAGGATTTCATCACATAACTGCTGTCGTGTGGTCTAAAAGACCTCTCGATTAAGAATAAGGTAAAACTAACAGTGTTTATATTTATCTAACCATTACTAACTGATATTCATTTTTGTTTCTTGAATGCGATGAAATTGATTTTTAGAATTTTTATTTATTTTTTAGAAGAATAAAGAAGGATATACTTCCCCGTTTGCAAATAATTCTGTTTTTATAACTAAAGAAATTTAAAAAAAAAAATCATATGAAAATTCGAATTTTTTGAATAAATAAAAATACAATGCTTGAAGAAATTGCTTTCAATGTTTAAATTTTCGAAATACGATTACCAAGAAGCATGAAGAAGTTTAAAAAAAAATGAATGCAGCATTCAATGCACATTTTTCGAGTACGTTCATTTCACTCTTATTGATGTCCCAATATTTTATAGTTTCACGTTTTTAAAACGTTTTTCTGAATTTCACTTGGTGTGTGAGTGTGTCATCAAATTTTCGATCGTTAATTTAACCAACTTCCCATCAAGCTAGAGCTTTGAGATTTTGGGAATCGTTCGTACTCGCCTAACAATGCAATATTTAAACGTTTGCGACAAGTTTTAACTAATATTTCAATAGTTTTAATAAGTCAAAATATTCTTTCCTCTCGGAGCTTTTATGATTAAGGAAAAAATTTCGTTCCCCCTCTGGGAACACCGGGCACTCCCCATGCCGCATGAGGTATCGTAAAACTTTTTACTCACAAAGGGGAGATACTATCTCCGAGATAGAAAGGGTTTTTAACTTTTAGTCAGTAATCATTGGCAAGAAAGAAAGATTCCAATATTTGGCGCCGTGTTTTATCACAATAATTTTTTCTGAATTTGTTCCCATTTTTTTTAAAATAGAATGACTTACAAACTTTCAAATGCATGTTTTGATTTAATGAGTATTATGAATTTTTTAATACTCTCACAAATGTGTCTTTTTAAGTAAATTTTAAAGTTAAAAATAACGAACAGTTCTAACTAATATTTCAATAATTTTTTCTAATAAACTTTGCCACCATATAAAAACGTTGTTTTTAAAAACGTTGGTTTTTATATCGAATTATTATCTATTATATCCATAGTTTCTTGTTTATCCTTCACAGAATACACACACACACACACACACACATATATATATATATATATATATATTATATATTAGCAAAGCGTATCCTTTTTGTTTCTCAAATAATCGTTTACTGCTGCGTAGAGGAAACGAAAATTGTGGATTTAAAATCTCGTATCAGGGGTGACCCTTGTTGTAGCGGAAATAATTTCTCGGAGTTTTCAACACTTTCGGGCTTTTATTCCCGATCTGATAAGGATTTTTTTTTATTCGTGAGCTAAATACCGGAACTAAACTTGCCCAGGAGTAAAATTAAACCAATAGATAATTTAAATTAAATTACATGAAAAGATGTAACGAGCAATGCATTAAAGTGTAGGATTTAATTGAAAATTAAAGAGGTTTAGATGTTTTTTATAAAAAATTAGCGTTTAATAAGTTAAGGAAAGGTTAAATGCAGAACATTGTTGTCTATCGCTTCTGTCTTCCTGGAATACATTTTAGAAGGAGATGAAACCTCATGCTTTGATTTCATTTTAGTGATTTTTAATTTAGGCGAATGGCTTAAAATTTTACAGTACAAGTAGGAGAGGATCAAAGTTATTACAGGTAGCTATTACAGCGGAGTTAAGAGAAGGCGGTGACCGTAAATCCTGGTTAAGTGACCTTTAAAATCTTTCACGAGGAGGTAGTGAGAAAGGTAATTCTCACTTTTGCTTTTCAGGGGTGAAGGTATTTGTGAATAGATGTTGGAGTCGGCATATTATTCGAAATAAATATACTGTACTTAAATGTGGAACTATTTATATTTAGCTTCTTGTTACACTAAAGGGATAAACTCCCCCTTCCCCCAAATGTTACGTGTGTGCTATTGTTTTATTAGTTCCAAATAGTACAACACGTGATATAATATTGATATTGTCACTATAAAATGGAAATAAAAGAAATCAATAAAAAAACCTTAAAGGCTTGTGTTGTTTTTGAAATATTATATCAAAACTTTCGCTAGAAAATTTCTAATATGTTACGAAAAAATAATTGGATATGACTATCAATGCATGTGACTTACTAAACCAAATCTTAATAAAGAAGGGAGAACGAAAGAAACCAACTTCTTTTCTTGGTACTTGCAATTATATAAAACTTAAATTTTGAATGATGTATTAAACTGTGTCGTTAAGAAGTTTTGTTCAAAGTGGGTTGGAATAACAACTATTGTTGCTTACTTAAGGAATTTTCTTCTTCTTTTTTTTTTTTTAAAAAAAAATAAGAATAAAAAAAAAAAATCAATCAGCACTCAGTATGTTTTTTTGATGCATGTTAAATAGAATTCATACTCTGAACATTGTTTCTTTGGAAAAACATTCCAATAATAAGACAAACTAGGGATTGTAAAATACATAAGAAAAGTACAATTTTTCTCTTTGAGAGCGAAAGAAATTCATTTCGTTTTATATAATGTATGAAAAGAAATACGAATAACATTTAATGCAAAGACTATT
>BMAW01093294.1:0-42323 GCA_019974015.1 Nephila pilipes
GATGACCAAAATATTTCCATTCATCAATAAACATATCATAGAACTAGTTATATCTATACTAATACGATAAATAAACTGTTTTTCAGCCAATATTTCGTTATACTAGAGTCTGAAATTCTACTTCCTATCTGCACCATTTCCAACAGATCTTACAATAATAATCTGTTCTGAGCTTTATGTACTTTCAAAATGTTCTTCATATTGTAAGTACTTTCAAAGACAGATGAATCTTCGAGTTACTTTAATTGATATTATTTATCTTCTGAAAGATATCGCACAACCAAGTTAGATTCATTTCTTTAAAAATCATTTTTAACCTATCATTTTGTGTATCAATCTTTATAATTGAAGGTCTATCGGAAGCTCCTCAATTTACTGCCAAATGGGTTTTAAATGGAAATGTATTTATAGCACTTCTGTATCAAGCTCTGAAAATTATAACAGTATTGATGGAATATTAAACTGTTTGAATTATAGATGATGGGTGAGATTTCGTGAGGTTTAATTTAATAAACTCTTTCAACCTAAAAATATTAATACATTAATAGTTTTATATTTTATGTATATACATATTAACTAATATAAGATTTTTAAATTATATGTTATTCATGTAGTCTTATTTCAACTGTGTACATGTTTCTTTCATTTTCCATTTTTGTTCAACATTTAGTATTGCAGACACAAAGGTTTCAGAATTACAAAATGTTTATCAGCTTTTAGACATATTAATTAATTTTTACTTACTAAATCATAGTGTAACAAATTTTAAAATGGAGTCATTCTCCTCGTATATTCTAACATCCACTAGAATATTCTATTTGCTTTTAACATTTTTTAACCTATTATATTCCATTGATAGAGTACCTTACCTTCCATTATCTCACTAATTCAGTACCTGACATGAATATAAATTGCCGTCATTTGCAACATTTTTTGTTGTCGAATCCGTGATTTATGGGAGACGTCTCAGAAACAATTTAAATTAGAAATTACCGAACTGTTACTGGTTCCCGTAATCGATGAATTCTTCTGATGGCTGCATTAAAGCTCCGTGAATGTTGACAGCCCTAATCGATTGTTCAGAAACGATAAAATTCCAGACTCGGAGCGTTACTCTACTTTGTGTCATTTCTTAATAGTGCTCGCTGAGTAAGAGTGAGTCATTTACTTTATCGGCCATGAAACTCGCGTAATTGTTCTCAACTACGCTTTAATGAAGTAAGAAAAGAGACTTGAAATACTGCACTCACAATTTTAGATGTTTTATTGCTTTTTAAAAGTTTTATATTCCTCTTATTTCATTTTAAAGAACCCGAATAGGTTCGAAACTTCCAGGGTTGCTCAAAAAGTAAGAGTACTCAATTTCTTAAATCGGAAAGCTGATATATATTTGTGAAAAATTTACAAATTCACAAATAGGCATCATATTCATTGTTTTCGAACGTAGTCGCCTCTCATCTCAATGCAGGTTTTGAGGGGGAAAATGAACTTTCTTATACCTTTATTAAAAGTATCTCTAGCCGCTTAATTGTTATATAGTTTTAAAGCAAATATAAAGGTCCTAGATCAGGGCTACGAGTTGCTTGGTTAATGTTGTCCCAAACGATTGAGCTTAAGAATATTTTTAAGAATATGATTGTGTGAGAATGTGCATTGTCATACAACAGCCACATTCCCTTCTTTCACATTCTCGTTCTTTTGTTCTGTATCACCCTCTGTAATATTTTTAAGATTTATCATTACCGTTTGGCATTGATTGCTTTTCCTGGGGCAAAACTTCAATGAGGAAAATCACTTTGTGGCGAAATACTATTCCTATTCGCCTCTTGTGCCATAGATAAACTCAATATACTAACACTAAGAGTCAATAAGTCGTTCAAGAAGACGTTAGACTAGATTCACATATTATATTTATTGGACAACTCTCTACTAAAACGACAAATGTATATGGATTCTCCCAAAATATCTCCTTAGGTATATTCACTTGTTCCACCAATATCTAATTTAATGAAGTCTTACCAATACATTAACATTGAGGCCGTCTTGACTTCTAAGCTTCACTATGCCGTCGATAACTTGCAGCAATTCTCGACCCCGTCTTCAACTCTGGAACAATTGCCAAACGCTAGAACCACTCGACCTCTATCGCGTGTCTCAAGCTTAGTTTATATACTTCCTATCTCCCTCGCTTCACTTTATTTCCAGCTGCCTGTAATTTAAGTATTCACGTTTCATTTTTGGTTGGGGAAAATTGTTTCGAAAAAGCAATCAATCTTAATTAAAAGTCCCCAAGGTTAGTAAAGAAAAAACCACGAATAACCCAACGTCACAACTTTATGGCTCCAAAATACAGAAGCCATGAATTTTCGGGAGGAAACAACAGTTCTGAATAGTTTTCTGCCAAATTTCACTTACATTAGCACATCTCATGACGCTGTTTCCGTGTGTGTAAACTGTTTTTATTTCTTTAAGGTATCCGTACACCTTTAAAACGCTATTTTTGTCAAAATTTTCTATTTTCTAATTTTAATGACATTTTAAAATTTAAACTATTTTCTTTCTAATAGTGTTTGAATTCAGCTTATGCCTTATTTAGAACTTCCACTAAAAAGTTGTGTAAGAGTTACAACTGGTTTCTCTTGGGTATTTCTCCTCAACCAAGGTATTATGGGCTGTTTCAGAACATTATTTGATTTGAGAACCTCTTATAATACCAGATCGTGGTCGCGTTAGCCTAATAGTCATAGTTTCCGATTCGTTCCCTTTGTTCTTTTCGTGGAGTTGAGACGGTTCGAACCCTGATGCCACTAAAGAAACCCCATGCAGCAAAGCTGATGCTTGTTACATCTGTCAAGGTACTCAGTCCTTCCAATGGTGTAGTATGGAAATTTTCTTCAGAACTCACCCTTGTCACTTGACCATGGTTCAAAATTACGAGATCCGTCAGCAATAGCCCTTGTGTAGCTGGTAAGTACGATGTAAATAAATAATCAGCCAATCAAAGTCTAGTCCATGAGCCATAACATGTAAATCAGGGTAGAAATATTGAAGTATAGTGAACAATACTGAAAAGATAACATTTATAAACATCGAAGGTTTGTAATAGATAGAGTATTAATAGGTTAGGACACCGGAAGGAGCTATGAGCTTTTACTACCAATATGAAGAAAGATCACCTCTTCTAATACAAGAAAGAGATTGTGATGTTAGTGTCACTTGATGAGAAAAAGAGATGTTAGTGTCACTTGTGAACGGACGTGTTGTAGAATCCAGCGTACCAGCTTGGTACAGACTCGTATCTGGTTAAGAAGTGTTAGATAAGTAATAATATATATTATTCATTAGGTTCGGACGCATGTAGGGATCTATTCCACTTATGTAAAATTATAAATATTGAATTTTCAATATTCTAAGATTCGAATGAGACTAATTTGATTCCCTCATTGTACGACTATTTAATTTACTAAATTGTGATGGCACAATTAAATGAAAGAAAGAGAACTGGGGATTCTAGAGTGTTTTGTGAATTTTTCTTATTCAGTAGATACTTCCACTATTTTGTGTACCATTTGTATGCGTATTGACCAACATCAAATGTTTGTAATTTATTTTTTATACTCTTATCGCTATGTAAAAATAAAAACAATTTTAGAAAGATAAGATCTTAACTACTTTGATTAACTGTAAAAAAAGAAATGTTGATATTTTGGTTGAAATTCTAGTTTCCAACGTATTCGGATACCTTAAGTATCTGATTTGAAACTACGCCCGAAGTTTATAGACAAAACTTGCTTTAGAAGATGATTAAGGTATGATAGAAGAATAAGGCGCAATAACGGGCTTTATGATTTAAAGAGTTTAAGTCAAAGTGACACTTCTCTCAAAAACTTCCATATCACAGCATGTGAAGCTTTTCTTTCGAATTGGCTCATATATCATTAATTGTACATCATTTTTAGAATATTGTGAGCTGTTTGTTATAACTGAGCCATAAAACACCTTCATTAACCATTACTTGTACAAAAATGGATTCATAAAGATCTCGTAAAGTGTAAAGAATTAATATACTCTAAATTATTGTAATTAGTTGCTGAATTTATGAAATCAATTTAGTGATTGGTTATTACTTTATTCTTTAGAATGTGGGTGGACATTATGAGTCTAGATCAGGTGAGATTGCAAAAGCGGAAATTTCAGATATTTGTTGTGAGGGGGGGGAACTACTAAGTTGATTTTTAATGTTTATTAGCTAGAACTTTCCTAAAATATGATTGGTTGATATATCTTTTCAGCGATGCTTCATCTAAAGCACTTTGTAAGAAAATGTTAAGAGCATATTATGAACTACATGATCAACAACATGATAACCAATACAACAAAATTGGTGCAATAGAATTGATATGCATATTGATTTATGTACAGTATATAAACATTTTTGAACCGTATAATTTAAATATATTTCTTGCATTGTTTAAGCATAAAATTTGCTTAGATGAGAAATAGAAACACGTGAAATGGAATTATTTATTTAAGTGACACTCTTTAAAGATTTTGCGTAAAATTGTTTATACATGGATAAAATGTATAAAAACATTACTATTATTAATATGTAAAATTTTAAAAGGCTTTGTGAAATTATCATTTTGCTTGATGTAGCGAAAGTTTATAAAAATAATTCTATAACCATAATACAGATAGTACGTAATGAATTTTTCTGAAAAAATTTCACGCTGTATTGTAATAGATTTTATCGGGGAGATTTCTTTTTTCAATATTTTGTTCTTAGGGCGTATACAAATCAAAATAAAGAAAAAAAAAGTAAAATAGAAATAAAAAATGAAGATAATTCCTTAGTTACCACACTAAATTCTTTTTTGATATTTTATTCAAATACTTTCTTTTAAATTTTTATACATTATGATACAGTTTGTACATAAATACAATGGGGAAAAAAGGCAATTTTCTGAAAAATTTGCGTATAGTGAAGTACATTTAAAAACCCCTTTAACATGCTGCGAAATTTTCATCTTTCATGTAAGCCTTATCGAAACTTTACCAAAGTTCAGGCATCGATCACTAGATAGTATATTGAAATAAAAATGGGAAATAATGGATGACGTCATACTTTGTCAGTTGTGACGTCACTGCTGGTTCAAAATGAAAAGTGACTGGAGAGAAAAATGGAACTTCTCGTGTTGTTCCAGGGCAGTTTAGAACAGAGTGTAATGTGTTGTCAATAGAAATAATAATCTTTTTTTTTTTTTAAAGTGAATCTTAATCAACTTTTTTTTAAAATTTTGAGTCAAATAAATGTTTGTTAAATTTGCTTAAATAAGGGGATAAAAATAATAATTACTGATTAATATAAGATCTTAGTTTAGTCTAAAATTCGGTAGCGTTAATTGGAGTAAAAGATACACCACGAAAAAATCCACAAGATATATCTACTATAAGCTTTCAAAGATGTTAATTATGCACATCTTTGAGAGATGACTTTAGACAATACTTACAAACGTATATATATATAAAATAAACATTTTGTAATGATCTGATTCAACAAATAGAAATTTTTTGAAAATATATGTACGAGGGTCATTCAATATTTGAAGAGACAAAACATTTTTAGTGAAGAGATCTCAAGGTAGGCAACTGAGACTTTCGTAAGTGTTTTTTGGTAACCTTGCGTAGAGTATTATTCAGCATTTCGATTTAAATCTACGTAAACATAACCTCTGAAGTCTCAGTTACGATTGCATTTCCGCTTGAAGAAAGAACTTTTCAAAAATAACGTTTGGTCATCTAATTTTTACTTTCGGTATATGTAAAACTGCCAGAATGTTCTCTAGAACGGAAAAAGTATTCGGCAGTAATTACATGAACGGCACGAGTTTTTACGGGTAGCTGGAAAAGTTTAAAAATTGTCGCAAAATTGTCACCGACGAGCCGAGAGTCCATGGTCTGATTTTCCGTGATTATTTGGAAAGGCACTGCATTATATACAACTTAAACAGTTAGGTATGGTGAAGAAGAAAGTCATGTTTGCGATGAAGAGAAAATATCCGTGATAGCTGAGGAAAGGCGTGCTTCTTCTGCCAGACAATGCTCGACCTCATATAGCACAATTGATGTTGGACACTGTTTTCAAAGTGGATTGGGAGATTTTGCCTCATCTTCTAAAAGCCCTGACTTTGCCCTTTCGGAATTTTATTTGTTTGATCTGATGAAAGAAGCTTTGTGTAGCTTCAAATTCAATGACAACGAAGGGGTAAAGAAAAAAAGTAAAAAATTGGTTTCGAGATGAAGGTAAAGAATTTATCGCTGAAGGCATAAGAAGAATCTCAAAAGGATAGGACAAATTCAGAAAAATAGTTGGGATTACACGTGGAAAGGTAAATAAAAAATTGCATTATAATTGAATAAACCATTTTTACTCTAAAGCTATCTATCTGGTTTAATACTGAATGACCCTTGAATTTTTTTTAACGAAGATTAAATATAAATGTACTTCTAATTTCCTTACTATTAGATTAATAAGTAATTAAGAGTATCTGCAAATTCGAATATTTACCTTTTTATTAGTTTATTAAAATAAAGTTACGCTTAATATGTAATTTTAGATTACATGCATTAAAATACATTAAAACATGAATAAATAAAAAATGCATACAGAAAGTTGATTTCATACCTTAATTCTTTATTAATCATTCAATTGTGTGAGTTTAATCGTAAATTCTCTATTTTACATCTTTTTTTTAATACCTGTGATCTAACTGGATACTAGGGATAATTTTGGTTCGTCTGATAATGTGGAGCATTGATTGATTGATTGACTATAGGGAACATAGAGTAACAAAGTCTAATATTCTGGAGCACTTGATAGATGACTTGGACCCTGTCTACCTCATAATTTTGAGCTACAGTTAAATGGTGAGGACTACAACTATTTTGGAACCACTAACCTCTACATTTTCTCCACTACTTGAGTTTCTCGGTACGACAGGTCATTAATAGAATCGGAATTCGAACTGAAACGACTCCCATCACAAATTCAATGTCATGATCACTCAGATACCGCTGTAACATTTGATTTATTTAAATTTGTTTAAGCCTAATCTTTCTGATTTAATCCTCCCCTTTATAAGTATAATTGAATAATTAAGTTGAAAAAGTTAATCGATTTTAATTATTTAATTAATTAAAGAACTCCCCCTAGTCCTCCAAAAAAGTGAAGTATTTTAATAATCTGAATATAACATTTGGTAATTATTTCCTCAAAAAGTTAATCGGAATTCTATTAGTACCTTAACCAACAAACACACCGAAAACTTTTAGTCTTAATTTAAAGATGGAAATCAGCATTGCTGTTTTATACATCAGTTAAGTGTTAATACTCCCCTTTGTGTGTGTGTTGACAACAAGTTTAACTCTGTAACTAACCATTTCCAAGATAATCCTAATTAACAGTAACCAATGTTGCCTAATTGATCGTGATCCCCTTCGAAGGCTTTTCAATGATCCCCAGGAACAAGGATTAAGTACTCGTACTTGAGTGAGCCTTTGTCTAAGCGGATAACCTGATTAAGGACATCAATAGGAAATACCAAATATCAATTCATGTTAGTGGGAATACCATAGTTCTCCTTACACAGGCCTCAGTACTGCTATACATTGAAGATATAATAACACTTTCTATATATAAACTGGTAACTACTAACTATATATTGGTAATCAATATTACCTAATTTCTAACACTGTGGTCGTTTAGGTTATAATCGATTACAGGTGGTGACGCTCACCATTCAATTCTGTGTCTAGTTTGAATTCGACTAAAGATTCCCTTATCAGGTTTTGGCATTGCGTGGATATTGAGCTTAGATTGTGTCGCGTTCAGAGTATTTCCATCACTAAATTGTTGCCATTGTGGCAGCCTAGTGGTCACTGTGGAAAACTCGCAAATGGCGATGTTTCTTCGAGTTGTGGGTTCGACTCTTGATCACACTAAAGACCTGACGTGTAGCAGAGCTTATGAATATTAAATCTGTGAAATTTCCAAATCCTCCCTAGAAGTAGTATTGTAGATTGGTCAGAAAAGTGCCATCTCAGATATTGCCCTCGACATTTGAGAGAGATTTAAAATTACGAGGTGCGTCGCCAATAATATTCGTGTTACTTTTCAGTGCGACATTAATTGACGATAAAAAATCAATTACCTAATCGTTCTGTTGTTAACCACTATTTAAAACAGTCACAAATCACTACAGACAGAAAAAATATGGCCAACAGGAAGGTTTTGTTAATTTGAGAAGTCAACGAAAACAATATACTTTTCATACACTTAATGAAATACGATGTACAATAACTATGATTAGTTTATAAATATTCCAAATGTAAACCTCATGAGTTTAGAGAGAAAAAATTTCTTCATTGAGATGACATATCCACACCACTACTTTCACTCACTACTACACTCACTACTATATCACATCACTATTACAAAAACGAGCCTTTCTTGGACCGTATGATAGCGGTCCAAGAAAGGTTCGTTTTTGTCCATGAAACGTGGATTACCTACGAAAACACTGTTAGGGAAAAAGCCTAATGGGAACCCGAACAACATGTCTCCTCCTCTTCCAAATCGTGATTGAGCCTGAGTAGAAAATTGCTGAGCATAGGGAGGAGCGTCCAAATACTAGGCATTACGAACTTTCGAAACCTGACGAAAATCTCAATTTGTAGATATAATGTAAGCAAATGGATGCTTTAAACAAAGCACTCAAGGTAAAGAGATACCAGTGATGTTCAAGAGGAAATATGCATCATATTTCCTCTTGCGGTCTGGCATATTCCAATAATGCTTTTTCGCAACTCATCAGAAAGTTGACGATATAAAATGGAAAGTTCTATCATATACACCATACTTCTAAGAATAACCACTAACATACTATCATTTGTTTCTCTCCCTACAAAATCTTTGATGAAAAAAAACCAAAAATTGGAACAGATGTCAAGTACAAGCAACATCTGAGGTCTTCGACCGTGAAGCAGAAGTCACTTTTCAAAAATGGAATTTATAAATTACCATCATGCTAGCAAGATATTGTAAATAACGACGAAGCTTATACTGTACAATAAATATTTTTAAATATATGGAAAATGTATTATTTTCTTTCATTTTCTAAACTGCAGAAATTTTTAGTAGATCTAATAATTAACCAGTAAAAGTAAATCTCTCTCTCTCTGAACTCAAACTTGATTTATTAAAATCTCAGAATACTCACCACACAAAAAGCTTTTTGTTAAGCATGCGGATTAATCTCTACATATGCTTGAACCTGAAGATTAATTGTACGAAAAGACTCTTGGCAGTTGCTGACTAATCGGGTCAGGTCAGTAGAACTTATACGGGTAGTTTGACTCACTATCCGTATTCTTAATCTACTTGAGAATAAGTAATACTAATAACAAAACTTGCTTCATGCAAGCTGTAATTTTTTTTCCTGTGTTTCCAAATTCTGTCAAAAACCTTAAGATATACCATTCCTGAGCGTATTTTCATCGTGAAAACCTTTTATGAAAGCAACAAAAGCCTCGTTTCTGTCTCAAGAGTATTTGCAAAAGAGTTTAAAGGGCATTCTGGTCCTGATGGGAAAACATTTACTCGATTAATTGAGAAATTCGACCACACGGGAAGCGTTTGCGACAACATGAGTCCCAATGTCGGTAGAAGGGCAACTGTTTTCACACCTGAAAATGTAAAAATAAATAAATAAATAAATAAAACAAGAGAAGTGGAAGCACGATGTCCACGGAAATCGATCAGAAGAGAAGCGCTAGAAGTCGGCATTGAACGAGAAAGCTTGCGGAAAATTATCGTCAACGAAGTCAAACTCCTTCCGTTCAAAGTCCAAGCGCACCATCCATTGAGTAAGGTGGCGATGGAACAACGACTGGAGTTTGACAATGATATAGTGGGCCGAATCGACACCACCACCTTCGATGTGATAAAAGTTCGGTTTGGAAATAAAGCTCATTTTCATCTCTATGGCTACGTCAACAAACAAAATTGGCACATTTGAGGGACAGAACACACTCATTTTGAAATTGACCGTTTGCTACATCCACTGCGTGTCACTGTTGCGCAATGTCAACCCGCGGAATAGTTGGAACCATTTTTGTAGATGAAACTGTCACTAATGAACGCTACTGTGACGTGTTGGCCAATAATTTCTTCCGGGTTATCCAAAGCGATCCCGAATTCGATTTGATGTCACTTATTCAAGATGGCACTAGACCATATCGCCCTTCCAACGTGTTTGCTCTGCTGAAAGAGCACTTTCAGAATCATATGATTGCTCTGGGTTATCTAGATCACACAGGAATGGGCGCATTAACTGTCCACTTTATTCTCCTGATTTCAATTCGTGTGACTGGTTTATGAGGGGATATCTTAAAGTTTATTCGCCGAATCCCAAAACGTTTCTAAGTGGAACAGTGCGATTCAAAGACAAACCGGAGCCATTGATATGCCATCACTGGAGTCTGTAATGCGATATTTTGTTCTGCTCATGCTTCATGCCATTGCACGTGATGGCAAACATATCGAAGTTGTGATTTCCCAAATTTAGAATATATGTCTTTTTTCTGTAATTGGAATAAAACTTATTAGTGCACTCGTTTTTTTTTGTCATTTAATTTTACTTTCGGGGCGCTTTTTTTATGGTCACTCTGTATTTAGATAACAAATTTAATTCACGTCGTACAAAAGATGACAATTACAAAATTTTTATAAAGTTGACAGAACTCCAAAACGAGTATGTGTGTTCATTGCCGGATGAGATTTCAGTTGCTATCAAAGAACATGTATTAGACCTGGAGACTAATCTCAAGGAATTGTTTTTCTCAAATAACAAGGAAAATTAATGGATAACGAATGCATTTAAATTTAGCTTAGAATCCAGGACAAAATTACTGGATTCAGGTGTTGAATCAATAATTGAACTATCATGTGACACAACACTCAAAGATAAATACGAAAGAATAACACTGATGAATTTTTGGTTGTCGTACAGCAAAGAGTACCTAGTTTTAGGAGAAAAACATGTAAAATTCCTGATGCCTTTTGTCAGATTGGAAATTCAACCGGATCTAAGAATTGAATTACCGTCTTTCTCCCCAAAAAGTTAAGGTTTTCGTTTACAAGAAACAGCTTCATGTTTATAGACAATAATTTGGTCATATTAAAATTTGCTTCTAGCGATAATTTCGAATAAGCAATAAATAAAGTACATGGGAATTATATTATCTATGAATAATAATTAACTTTAGCTACAAATCTCAAAATCGGTAATACGTTTTTAGTGGATTAAGGAAAAGAATCTTAAAATTAATTGGATTACTGGAAAAAAAAGTTTGGGAAACATTGACATATCGCCATTTCAGTACCTATGATAGCTGTTCAACGAAACATTGTCAGCGAGGATTCCTCTGCTACAAAGTTAAAGGAAATGTCAAATAATGGTCACAGCAGTGACAGTTCGTGGAGTTGTAATTATGGCACAATTCATACGGGAGTTCCTTCGCGTATTTCTCATAAACTGACCTTATGCGTATGTCTATGACGTTACTTAATTCAAGAGGCTCGACTTGTGTGAATTATGTAAATCAGTTTTTATTTATAGAAAAGGAGGTACAGTGAATATATGGGAGATTAAAAGGAATTTGGAGGATGATGAGGATTGTTTATTAACGTCACACTTATAAGAAACACGAGGATATTGGTGATGGAGCTTGGAATTTTGAGCCTCTATCAAGAGATGACCCGCCATGAGTATTCGACGAGACTATTCGGCTACTACGGCCACAGAAAGGAAAGAGAGGTAGAGAGATAGGAAGTTTTGATAACGGGGTTGTGGAAGTAATCTAATACTGAGAAATGAGAGAAAGTTAGCACCCGATATTTAGTACCAAAGGAATACACGACTGTGTTAAGGTTGATTTCATTCCCTACTCGGAATACTTTTAAGATTGTTTAGATAAGTATAATTTATTTATTAACCTCTCTCTGTTTGAAGATGCATTAAGGGCTCAGCTCCAAATTCATATTACCAATATTGATGTTTGACTATTCTTACTTTAAAAAAAAAGTTAAATTAAAAGTGCGAGGCCTCATTATTTCGACTATTTACTTCGTGACTATACTTAAAATGAAATAACATGGCTCAAATACTAGGTAATGAAACCGGGGGCTTCAAACTTGGCCTGCTAATGAGCCTACTTTCTAACTCTGGGTACGTGACATTGTTGTATAAGGAGGTACCGTTAAGGTTTAATTATTACTAAGAAATAACCTGGATTTCTGGATAAAATTTATTCTAGATATTGACCTATCCTTACGTATGCAGCTGTGTAAATTGCAGATATTTGCGAGTTTATTGATTTGTTTAATTTCAAGAAGCTGCAGATTGAAGTAATCCCCAGTATTGGAAAGTTTTAATTATTATCCCGGGTTATCATAAAGACTTAATCATACTTATCATAAAGACAACATAAAGACTTATCACTACATAATAACCAAGATATTTGGGTGAAATTTGTTTTGCTCAACAGTGAATAATTATGCCCATAATGTTGTAAATTACAACTACTCATGTTGATGGTTGGGTCCCTGGAAGCCGTAGACTGAAGTAATCTACATTATCCTAAAATATTTATTGTTAAACCAGAGTGTATCGTACAGCTTTTATTATAACAAAATAACAACTTAGAGATTTAGATATAATTTAATTGAGCTCATTAATTGATTCTTACGAACATAATGATGTAAATTATAGTTACCCATTATGATTGGTTTTGTTCCTGGAAGCCATAGATTGAAGTTACATTTATTAATGTTAAAACATAACTTTCCATTGAAGTAATCTACTATATCCTATAGTTTCAATTTTTATCCCAGGATATCATAAAAGCTTTAATTAATATACTATGAAATAACCGGATATGTGGATAAAATTTATTCTGTATGTTAATTAACCCTTATGTACATCTTTTTGTAAATAAAAGCTATTCATGTTGATTTGTTTGGGTAAGGAAGACACTTATTGAAGAAGCCTGCAGTACCGTAACGTTGTAATCATTATCATGAAGTATCATAAAGTTTTAATTATTACTAAAAATAAATTGAGTCTGAAACTTAAGTTCCAGCGTCTCTTGATTTTCCGAAAGCCGTCATTGTGGAATTCAGGTGATTAAACTTTTTCTTTAGCATTCTGCGGGTTACATCAATCAACGGCTTCTTAAAGCCAAACAATTTAGCATCAATACATTATGCACATAATTATGCACATTGAGATCAATTAATATGCAGCATAAATTTTATTTCAAAACACCCCGTTTATTTCTTAGTAGTAATTAAAACTTTAACTCTACCTCTATATATCTCAGCACGTTGTATCTTCCTCGCCAATTTCATGTTTATCGCGTGTTACCTTCGTGGTATAGCAATTTTAATGGCCCTAAGATTATTAATAAAATTTTGAATTACAAAATTATTCATATTTTCTTATATTTCACGAGGATTATCTCGAGGATTATATTTCTCGAGGACTATTATTTTCTTATATTTCACGAGGATAAATAAAATTAACTTTTACCTTTTCTCATGGAATCTTAAAAGAAATAACAATTATTCAAATTTTTTCAAAGTAATTATAATGCATACAAGTTACTGATATGATATCTAACATTTCCCAAATAACAGTCAAGTATTTTTTTCACTGAGAGCAAAATGTCTGTGTTTCTAAGAGGTCTTAAAAGACATCCAGATAATTAACATTTGCCCGCTGACAACTAAATATTGTTTTGACAACGTTGAAAATTATTTCAGAGATCAATTACAGTTATTCACTGAATTATTGCGCATTCACTATATTCTGAATAAATTCATTAAAGGAATTTATAAATCTAAATATGGTAAATGTTTTACTAATTGAACCCTTGTCAAGCAGTTTCAGATCATAAAGGGAACTCTTTTATTATTATTGAAATACATAATAAAACTAAAGCAACACCATCTGAGGAAATAGAAAAATTTCTCATGGCAACACTGGAGGTTTATAAAGCGAGTACTTATGTTCGGATAGTTCAATTTTCTAAGGAATTCAAAAAGATATTTTCTAAGGAATACGTAGAAAAGTTGAGCTTAGTTGTTACCTTAAATTTATTGTTATTTCACGTATATATTACAACATCATACAAAAATACCTCTTACTATGAACACACAGAAGCAAAAAGATGGGTAAGTTGCAAATGTTTACCATCACAAACAATTTAAAAGGAGACTCTGTACCATCTACACTTTTTTTTCTTTAATATTTGGAACTGTCCCATACAAAATATCCGGGATTTACTGTAAATTGATTGTAAGATTTAGATTTTTTAAACTTTTTTTTTTTTTTAATTTCCTAAGAATTTCAAAAATATGCAAAAACTTTTATGAAACATTTCATAATATGTTACATAAAACTGTACAAGTTTCCTTCTGTTCCTCTTATTTAATTCATCAATATTATTTTTATTGTCAAGCACGCAGGAATTCTCAAAAATACATTAATATAGATTTCGAAATAAATTTTTTTAAAAAAATTACATCTCATCTGAGAGCTGATTCCATTCATAGTTTCTACTTATTTTTCAGAGCATTCACAAAACTATTCACAACATACTTCAATTAGTAGAAATACCTTAGGGTTTCAAAAATGATTACATGGAGAAATATCAATTTATTTCAACGTGGAGAAGTATCAATTTAAATTTTCAGGCGATCTGAAAAGGGGATGTGGCAATGATTGTTTACTCTTCCGTCATTCATGAAAAATGAATAAGAAACTTTAACAAACATTGCTATATCTCTGCAATTTTACATGCGCATTTAAAATTACTCAGGGTAATCATATAAGCTAATAAAAATATAGATATTTCGAATATTTTTTGATTACACCACATCGCCTTAAGTCAAAACAATCTAAATGGGATAAATCATGTGTCTACGACTTATTAGACAAGGATCCACTCTAAACAGCTATAGCTGTACTTGTAAAAGCAATTCAGCAAGCTTTCATACTGATTGAAAAGCTCATGAGTGAAGATGTTTATAACATAATACGGTTTTATTCTATTTTGAATTACTACTGAGTGTCCTACAAGCTGCCTTACTACCGAATCGTGAGTTTATTACAGAAAAATAACGAACTTTAAAACAATCTTTTTAGACTATTGTTGAAAATTACTCTTAACAAAACGTAGAAAAAAAGATTGAAACTTACATTTATACAACAAATATTCAAAATGTCCCCTGGAACATATTTTGAGCTACGGGTTTCAAGATACCACAAAAGACTTTTGGTATATTTTGAGTAATGGCTATTTTCAGATGAATCTATTGCTTGACGATTATTACGTTCAGAAGTCTTTTTCAACATTAGGATAATTTTTTTAAAGTTCATGCTCTTCTATGATATATTTACGAATCGTCAGTATGGGAACTCTTGTAACTCCCGGTAGTAGAGTTCAGAAGTTTCTGGGAAATCAATCTTGCACAGACTGAGCTACAATTAAAACTAGAGCAATTCTTTTTAATGTCGGAAAAATTTCACAAATCCTCAACTTGAGAAATAAGGAGAAAATAAGCGTTAACTTGAGGTTAACAGAATAATTTAACAACTCAATAAAAATGGCGATAATATAATAGTATAAACTAAATAATTTCCGATTCCAGATATACTAAGGCAAAAGTCATCGTTCTCTAAATTACATACGCGGGCAGCTGAAATGAAGACTGGCAATAATTTTTATTGAATATAAGCTCAATTTAAAACATTTGTATTTCCTCTCTACTGGATTGAAGAAGACCGTTATGAATAAAATTTTAACAATTTCATATTTGCATAGATAAATGCATGAAATGAGCAAAGGCTCTTTGGAAAAGATAATCGATAAACCAGAACGAAATCGTACTTATAAAATGAAGTGACTGAAAATAAGAATAATCCCTAAAGTGATATTGGATACAACACACTTTCTCTTATAACTATGGTTGTTAATACTTAGCAATGGTAAACACTAGGAGGAGATTGAAGCTGAGTATTGGCTCATACAACAACATTCCAAATATTTTGTATTCAATTTTAGATTTGGCTATTTCATAGACTAGTCCCAGCGAAAAATGTACTCTTCACCAAAAAAAAAATAGTGTTCGAAAGTTCTTTTCTTTATGGCCTTGCATCATGTCCTAGAAAACAAATTTATGAGAAATTGAGGGACTGCATATCATTAGCACCGTTCCACCATAGAACCCTCATCATGAATGTTTAACAGTTCCCAACGACCAACATGATACTCATTCGTCGGATCTTGTCAGACAGCCTCAGTACTCGCCAGCACCTAAAGGATTGAAGAGAAGTCAATGGTAGAGCTACTCTTTCTATTCTTGAAACCCTTGTAATGTAGGCTATAGATAATCCCCTTCAGAGACTTTTGCATTGAACTCCCGTTTTTGTTCCCAACTTCCCATTCTAAGTAATAATAATAAGGTTACTATTCCAAAGCGATAACTGAGCCAAATCTGAGGTCAGCTGTTTTGGTCAGCTGCACAGCTGCATTCATGAACACCTGACTCTGCTACACAGATGTGGCAGGGTTGATTCCTCTTTGTGAAGTATTGTGACCCATGGCATAGATATATATGGGGATTTAGGGCCTAGTCGTTTGACGTCCGACATCTGCATGCACGTGCGTTAAACTTGATATTGGTCGATAACAGCAAATGATATTGGGGGACAGAAACGGAGGTAGTCTGTGTTTGGATTGTCCAGTCAAAAATAAAAATAAATCAAAGGGGCGTGTGAGTCAGCCCTACCCGAGGATTTAAGAGGGACAGAGAAAAAGAAAAAAATATGAGAGAATATCCTGATGTTGAGCAAAAGAGGCGATCCCGCAAGAAGTTAGAGGCTATTTCCAGCTCTTACGATTTTGGGACTAAAATCGATGTGCATACTGATATTAAGCTATTTGTATTTTTTTGGAGCTATTATTTTTTTGTGACTTTGTGCGAATAGAAACAAGGCGAAAACGCCTTCTAACTGGAATATCATTCATACAATTGTAAAATAAAGAAGCATTTTTACTTAAGTTGTATGATCCTGTAACTCTACCGATTTATTCCACACATTCGAAGTTATACCCTCAAGTATCTTTCACAGCAACAAGAAATCTACTACAAATTGATTCCATCTCATACAGAACTTTTTGGTAATAATTTAGCCAAAGGAGTATGTATTTTATATAAAGTCCAAATATTTCTCTCACCTTCATTGAAACGGATTCTAAAATAAAAATGTTAAACCAGAAATTATAAAATATCCTTCGAGTTCACTCATGGTATAGCAGCTAAAATCTTGCAGGTACCATTACTATTCAGAGAGGTAGAGATGCCGAAAAGATCAATTGTAAACTTACAAGAGGACACACTAAGAGTCTTACACTTGAAAAGGGGCAGTAAGCCATTTCTACCTACACCACTTGTAATTTTCCTTAGGACTTTCCTAAGCACCTTTTAAATTGTATGCGGGACTTGCAAAAGATATATATTTACATCCTCACTTCCCGTAAATGAATGAAGGTATCTAGTCTCGTGGACATAGTCTAGCCTTTGACTATACCTTGTGGGGGTAATAAGTCATATCAACAACAAAATTATTCAATTAAAAAAGTGTTTGATTTTCATATGTTCAATGTTCGGGAAATAGCAAGTTCTCCCTAGACGAAGACTCATGGGAAATAATCGGAAAATTTTTGATCCATTATTTCCTGACTTATATTTGTGTTAAAAAATGATACGTCTGGTTCCCAGAAAGACATGTTCTTTTGCCATAGGGTCATGAAGACACTTATAACTCGCCATTGAGTGTAAATAGCTTTCTTTGCAAAGTATCCGTTTACTGTTTGAGAAGACATTTGAGATTTAGGCTTAGCGGTAAAGTTTTGAAAGAGATCTCTGTCCACGTATTCCATTTATTGAAAATAATAATCTCGGGCAGATGTTGTGGATTTTGGATGGCAATAGATGAACCTCTTAATAACGGCTCCATTATTTGAAATAAACACCTTAGCTTCCATACCACTTTTGAAACAATTTTTAACCAACGAAAGGTTTTCGCTAGTTAATGGCTAGCTTCAAACCTATCGATGGCCTACAAATTAAATGAATAATCTATGCGTTTATGAAAACTACTGTGGGTGCAAAACTATAAGCATATTGTGAATTTTATTCAGGTATCACAATTATTTATTTTAAAATAATAAATGTTGAAATTTTCATGATTATAGTTGAACTTATTACTAAATTGATACTAATATTCTTAATAAGAAAAATGACCCAATACTTTATTCACTACTCTCTTAAAGTATGAATGGTAGGAATTTTATCAATTTGGCTGGTAGTTATTTTGAGTTTTTGTCAGAATGAGGGGAATATTACAATAAAATTAGACACTATTGCACTTAACTAACTTTATATTTTTACAATGAGAGACATGATGATATAAGTTTCTACTCCACAAGCTATTAAATTTATTTCTGACATTTCTAATGAAATAATACAGTTGTATAATTCACTAGAAATTCAAATGAAATAATACAGTTGTATACTGTATTAGTTGACCATTATTATATTGCAAAATATGATTGTTTTTCAGATTCCCTTTGAAAGAAATGAATGTGAAAATGAATCTTTATGCGTTCTATTCTTATTGTAAAGGCTTTCAATGATGAACATGTTGCAAGACTATTAAGAAATGACAGATCTTTACCTTTTCTTTCGCAAGCAATAAGACAGTTGAGTGTCTTTTCAATTCATTGTAGACTTAAACTGTTCCGTAGCATAAAAATTCATTCTTAGGAACTCAATCTAATCACTTTCTGATGTCGATTCTTTTGATTTAAAAAAGCAAGTGAATGCTGCAGTTATATAATTGTTCTGAGGATTCGATATAGGTTCTAATGGTGCGAATAATTCCATCACATTAAACGCTACACGAGAGCTATTTTTGAAGAATCTTATAGTTCTGAGGACATCTGAACTACTATGTTACTCTTTTAACTTTCATGCTACACTAGAAGAGGAGTTTGAATCCCTTTTACATTTTAAGATGTAACAATTATCATTATCTAATATGGCGGTTTAGAGTTGAATCATAATTTGCAACTAGGACCCGACTTTAATGGTATTTAAACTTTGACAATGGTCGTTGGACTAAAATTGTACAATTGCTTAGGGCGAGTTGCTTACATTCTTAATTTCTAAATTTTTAACATGCTGATATTTCAAGAAAATGGTGTTAACAAAAATACGTGGGCATAAAATAAAGAATAGATCGTGTCAAGTTCTAAGCACTGACATTTTGAAACGTTACAATACAATAAATGCATTTATTTTGCTTAAGGCATATTTACATTGCTAAGATACATTTAATTTAATGTTTTACAGTCTGCTTTTAATTTAATATTGGAACAGAATATTATTGTCTACTTTAATGATTTATAATTTGCTTTTTTTTAATATTTACTTAATAATTGATTTTTAAGGCAGAATATTGGAATATTTTTAAGTCTGTTTTTATTTATTTATTTTTTGCTGTTAATAGTGGCAATGTTTTTGTATTTTGGAATGCTTTGTTTGTGAAAATAAAAATCTATTAGAAACTTAAGAAGATATTTTCCTTTTTTTTAAAACAATAATTGCTTCTGTGGAACCTAGGGCTCGGAAGTGATGCTTAATTTATGATAATTAACTTTCATTTTGGAAAATTCTCTCAACGCTTTCGAGAATTAAAAAAAACCACTTCGGTGCAAGTTAAAATGAATTTATCAAAGCCAATATTAATTATTATTATTTTTCTTTAGTTGGTTAAAAATATTTCGTTGATAAAGTGAAAATCAAAACAGTATGTGGAGTTGATGGATTAAAAATTAAATGTTCTGGACCGTTTCTCTCTTAAAATTGGCTTCTCTAAATTAAAATAACACTTGAATCAGCAACGTTGTCTGTAGATAAATAGATTAATTTATTGATTAACTTTACACTTGAAAACAATACGAGGACTTTGGTAACGGACATCGTAATTTGGAACTCAATCAGAGAGGACGACCCCTGAGTTGACACGCTGGTCCGAAATTCCACACCACTCCAAAATGGGGGAAGGACTTGGATCTTAATAGATTCAACGCAAATCAGCACCACTACACAGCAGATTTCCAGAGGAATCAGGAATCGAATCCACGGTTCGATGGAAGTAGCGCAGACTGCTAGTTCGTAACAATGACCACTAGGCTACCACGGTCACACATAGAGAATTAGAGCGAATGTATTGTGGATAAATTGTTTAAAGCTTGTTTAAAGAAAATAAACGTACGTAAAATTAAAGTATAATTACTAATTTCTTCCACAATGTTTTATTTTCTTCTTGAAATATATATTTTCAATTTTTTTTTTTTTTTAAAAAATTTATTTAAAAAGTACAGAGTCATTAAGTACATGAACATTTGTTTTCTATTTCTTTTGTGCTGTTATATTTATTTCATTCTATATAAATTGAGCTAAATTACTGTCGTGATATCCACTAAGGATTTGTTAGCGGATCGGCCTGTTCAGATATAATTATTACATCTACTGTAAATTGTTTATTAATAGAAGGTGATTAAAACTAACGAATACTGCACGATATTGCATTAATTATAGGTTTCCGAATTATTGAACATCTCACATTTAATGACTTCGGGAGACGTGTCCAAAATATTTGAATTATTGATTATCCGAACTAGAATACCTATAATTATCCATTACAAAATATTTTCTCCCTTGGCGACATCATTTTCTTTATTATCATCATTCCAAACTAACAACTAAATAAAAAGTACAGTACAAGAAAAGAACTAACCCACTCATAAAGAAAAGAATCTCTCTCTCTCTCCTCTTCTCTAAGAAAAATAAAACTACATAACTTAGTTAATTTTCTCAAAGTCCACTTTCTGAAAAAGAAAGGAAAAAAAGTTTTTAGAAAACCGGACGAAATTTTAAACAACCATCCAACGAGACTAACTTCATCTAAAAAGGTCCATTGTGTGTGTGTGGCTTTTTTTCTCTTTCTTCTTCCACCTCATTCATGTGAGGAATGGATCCAAAGTGATCGATGAGGCAAGTTACCTGGTCCACATTCGACCCAAGAACCGTCCCGCGAGTTGAGGTGGTTTTTCTCTCTCTATCCTCTCTCCATTCTCTTTTTTGACGCGAGGGAGAGCGAGAGAGAGATATTGTTTCGAAAAGCCCCCCTTTCCTTCTCTAGTCGCACACGCATTCGCACCGATCAATAGCCCCGCTCCCTTGCCGTCAACCCTCGCACCGTTCGCCGGCAGCAAAACCCCCGGTTCCTGGTGAGGGAAACTCGCGGCTTTCCTTTGCGGGGTTTGTATCTATCTCCCCGGCCGAAACTTCTTTTGGCTTCCCTGCGTAGCACGTTTTTCCCCTGTAAAGATGGATTTCCTGCGCGTGGCCGTCAACAACATCGACATGACCAAGATGAGGGTGAAGTTGAGACGGGATGGAAGAAGACCCCTCGTGGAGTCTAACTCGTCCGGAGATCGTAGAATGTAAGTACCATTTGTTGTACCCTCACTTTTGTGGAGTTTTGATTCGGGGGGTTTTGATCGTGAGGGGGCGCTCATCGCAGTTGCTTGCCACCAGCTGACCCGATCTTTGTTGACAGCGTGCGATTAGGCGAAGGTGCTCCGGCCGTGCACAACACGCCGGGTCATCTAAAAATAGAAATTCTTAAAGTGATGAAACGCTTTTATTGATTACCAACTACCTGCATTTGTGTGCAAATTTATTACAGATTACATCGGTTAAAGCTCTATTTTTATCTTCTGTAAGCAAACGAAATTTATTATTCATTCGTGATGCTATACCTTGATTCTACTCAACGAATAATAAATTAGTTTATCTAGGAATATTAAGCCCAAATAGGAAAGATAAGCATCGATTGATATCACTTTCTTACGGAGTGTGTTTTAATATATACACTGCAGCCTAGAACACTGCGCTATGTCATCAAAATGCCAAACGGAGAACTGTTATATTCTTTTGATTAACTTTTAATCCCAATGAGATAAAGATCCGCATTTGTGTGTAAATCCACCTCCGATAGAATTTGAAAATAGGTTGATTATGTCCGATATGCACAAAAGTTTATATCCAAAACGTTTTGTAATAACAATTTATTTGGATTGCGGGAGAAACTAAATAGTTTACTTTAGAATTCTGTGTACAGTTTAAGGTTAATCATCACATATTCATGAGAATAATTAATTATAGTTAACCCAACTACAAAAAAATTGTAATGTAGGAACATGTCCGTAATACCCTGCGATTGATTTAAATACTAGAGATATGTTTTTTCTTATCATAATTTATACTTTTATTTATTCCAAATACTTTTATTTGTAATTTTTAATCTGTTATTAACAATACCAATAAAACATGAATCACTTAGTATAATAAAACTTAATAACTTATAAATAAAACTTAATCCCGACACATAAAGCAGATATTTAATTAGTCGCTCATTGAAACGAAATATAATTTTCTGGTATTTCTATATAAAAATAAAACTTAAATTAAAATCAAGTTTAATTAAATAGCTCTGTAAAAGAATAATAATCAACGTAAATTTCGAGAGCTGTCTAGCGTAATTCACAAAATTTCTGTTCCTCGGTTGTGTATACAGAGTAAACTTAGTTCAGGTTATTCACAATTCTAACACAATGTATTAAGACATTTATTGACTTAAGAATTAATATTTATCGTAAGGATGTATTATTACTGATTCTACGTACAACATGAATTTATGTGTTCCTGTAAGTAAGATACAACTAATTCTTCTTAAGAATCAAAGGTAAATATTAATTGTCGAGAAAATGATGTCATTCAGACCTAGTGAAAGAAATTGATGCGTATTCTTTATGGATCTAGTTTATCTGCTCCAATAATTTTAAACCTACCAATTTATCTCGAAACTTATACATCTATATCGAATATCAAATATTCATTTTATAATTGCTATATTCAATTATTATTGATTTGATTTAATGTCAGCGGGATCGATTTCGGCGTTCATTGGTTTTTAGAAACAAACAACATATAAACTTTATACGTGATGCTAACTTTGATTGCTTTCTAAGATAAAATATAATTTTATTGTAAAATTCGTGTTGAAACTTCAACTGAAATATACGTTTATACTTTTGTTTTAACAGCTAGTCAGATCGTTGTCGAATGAATCATTCGAGATTTTTATACATGACGAAAGTATTTATAAATATTTATATTGTTTAGTATTATTTTAACGTAATTTGTCAATACATTTATTGCTTCGAATGTTAATTTTTATATTTGAGTCAATAAATATATCGACAAATGTTCGATATGATAAAAATTAATATCAACACTTTTACAATGCTAATCACTGTTATAACCCTCAACATACGACTTTCTAATTTATTAACTCAGTAAAACTAATATTGGTTAGTGTTTATGCAGAGATGTATAAATTTGAAATCCTATTTACATGGTGCAATCTTTAATTCCTTCAGACGTATTTAATTTGTATAGAAATTTTTGCTGATAAAAAATAAACATCTTTACTCCACCAATCAGCTAATCAGATCGCTGTTGACGTTAAAGGTATAGAAATGATTCTTTGAATCGGCATCAGCTACACATATGTATTGGAAAACAAATAATTATAGTTATTTAATCCAATCGCAATTGGACTGTTAACAAAAAAGATTTGTATTATTAGACAATAGTCAGTTTTATATCCAATTCATTATCTGAGTCGTGGATTCAGTGCATATGATTAAATCCTGTTGGATTTTGTATAAAAAAGCTGACTTTTGAGAAGAATGAAAAAAATATAGTTATTTTTGATACAAAAATACTTTATTTGCTCAGCGCACTTAATGAAATTAGTAATTATGTTATTCTTATTTTCGAAGAATCATCAAAGTTTACGATTAATTTATAATAACTACATAGTTTATTCACATTGGTAATAAGATGTCTAAAATAATTTTAATTCGAATAATTAAAAGTAAATGGGAGAGTGTAAATAAAATTTTTGATTTTAGCATAAGTAAAAATTTTGATAAAATTGTTAGTTAAGTTTTGATCTGATCATAAGTAAGACTTTTGATCCCAGAGTAATGTATTTTTGTTTTTTATCCAGGCGTAAGAAATTTTTTGAATCGAATGTAAGTAAAAAATACTTTTTTTAGCTGAAAGCAACAAAAAATTAGAGATAAGTTAGAGCTGTCATTTTTATTAATAGTTGATTCGTTATTGATAAGAAATAGAGTGTATAACAGGGTTATAGGGAATTTGTTCATATCCTGTCAAATTATATGATCTAATAACACAATAAATTGGGGCAAATGTATTTCATCATTATATAACATCATTATATACATGAAAATACTCTTTTTTCATTCTATATTTAACGAAATTAATAATGATATTATTTCTGGTATCCAAAAGAAAAAAAAATGTTTGTATTTAATTTATGATAAAGTTGCATTGTTCTTATCTATAATGATAATAATGTATCTAACAGTGTTTTTCGTTTAATATACATAAAAGATGAATATCCTCTACTTCAGGGTTTCAGAATGGTGGGTGACAACTCAGTACCGTATCACGAAAAAAAAAAAAAAAAAAAATACCGGTTCGCCTCGCCTTCGCTTGATGATATGACTCGTTGAGTGATTCGGAGTATCTTGATGTTATTTTTGATTTTTTTCAACAATTTAAATCCGATCTTTCAATGAGTTTGAGGGGAGTTCATTGCCGGATGAGATTTCATCTGGTAATGAGAAATATTTGCTTGATCTGGATATTAACTTTAAGGATGCTTTCTGCAATCAACAGTGACAAAGAACAGATAAGGAATCCATTTACATTTAACGTAGAATTTGAGAAAGGATTCTCGAATTTAGGTGTGAATCTATAATTGAACTGTCACGTGACACAACGCTCAAAAACATATACGAGAGAATACCAGTGATGAATTTTTGGCTGTTGTGTCATCAAGAATACCCAGTTTCAGCAGAAAAAAAGCTGTAAATATTTTATGCTTTTTGTTATGACCAGCTAGTGTAAAGCCAGATTTTCAGCGTTGGTTTTCATAAAACTAAATACAGAAATAAACTGAAAATCTAACTGCATCTGAGAGTTAAGTTATCATCTTTCCTCCCCAAAACATAAAAAAAAAGTTCTAGCTAGACACAACTTTATATTTCTCGTTAATTCTTAGATCTCATTAAATTTCCGTTCTGCATTTATTTTTGTAATAACTTCACACAAACAACTATTTCAGTATATGAGAATTACATTTAGATCTAAATAATGTTTTATTTTACTTGTAATTCCCAAAATAGGAAAAATAAGTTCCAATGGGTCACAAAAAAAAAAGAACGTTGAAAGTAACTGGGTCAAAGGCAAAAAAAAAAAAAAAAAAGTTTGGGAAACACTATTCTGTTTCGACTGTAGTTATTTCCCAATTGGTTCAATCCGGCTTAGCAAAGTGTAGTTGTAATAAACAAAAATATAAGAGTTGAATATCTAATATATAAATGCAATGTAATCATGCTGTTGTTTACCAATTAAGATTGAATGTTGTTTTTGATCTAAAGTTCTCATTTCTTATTAATTAAGGATAAATTTTCTCTAATGAAAGTATTCCCGAAATGGGTATACATATATGTTACACAGATAAATAAAATTATGAATATTTATTCTCTTAAAATTTACTTATATCTTACCCCAATCTTTTTGTGGCAATTTTCCATTCAGGTGTAATTTTTTTTTGTTTTTTCTTTCTCCCCGTAACATACCAAAAATTGTATATAAATGTCGTCTATCTTTACATATGCTTAATGTGTGCATAAGTCTTTAAAATATTTCATTTTAAACTTAACTTACGGGAAAATGGTGAGATTAGTTGACTTAACAACAAACATCTATTAATTTCTGAATCAAAGCATTTGATGTTAAGGATGTTTTTTTCTAATGTCAAAGAAGGCGATCGAAAATCGTTCTAATTTTCATATAAGTTTGCGACTTTGTAACTCATACATCCATTCCTGATGCAGTATTCTTAAAATTTAGGTACATTCCAAAATGATCCATTTTTCACGCGTATATGGAAAGTTTAAAGGTCATTTAACATTACAGTATAAGAAAAGAAATATGGAACATAGATTTTACACCGAGTAATAAGGAGTGATTCAGATATAAATTAGTAATGTAAAATACACTTCTCTCTAAAAGATAGCTGAGCCTGCTTTTAAAATTAATGTCCGACCGTTTTTTTTATTCGAAAAAGTATTATAATTCCGGGTCCTATTTTTCAACATTTCATGAAGACACTCTTAATATTTTTAAAATGAAGAAATAGTTTGTATGAAATTGGACACAAGACTATTTACCAATAATTTTTTTTAAAAAAACATGACTTTTTTCATATATTTATAAGTAAAAGACTATTTAAATCATTAATGACAATACTTATTAAATAATACTTATATTATTATCTAATCTTAAATTAACCAACGCCGGTATCAAGAAGTTTTCTATTTTAGTTTTAAAAAGGGATTCAAATTATATTTAAGTGTAGCTATTATGTGTGATAATGGGATAATGTGATATTGACAAATATATTTCAGAAATAAATTTATTCAGCTTATCAAGCAATACGAACAAGTCAATATGTACGAGGATTTAGCACAAATAATTTTTTGCAAATTCGTATGTTTGTGAAAATGTATATTTCGTCTATAATTCGCTTATATTTATGTTATTAATGTTTATGTATTATATATAAAATCTTGAAACAGTTTCTTAAGAATTTATATCTTTCATTGATACGTTGTTGCTCGATTCGGCAAATCAGTATATCTCTAGATGTTATAATCCCATGACATATTTTTATTAAAATGACACTAGAAATTAATTTTTTAATAGTTTAATTCAAAAAAACGGAGTGATACAAAAATATCGCGCAACGGTTGTTTTGAATGATATGATGTTTAAGCATTGTAAAGATAATTATTGAAAAAAGCAAGAAGGATAATGTTGAGAAATATTTACAGATCCGTAATGTTTTCTTTTAAAAAACTGATGTATATTTACATGATTCTATTTACCCTTAAAAAGATAAAACCTTCTTCATCATTTATAATAATCTAATTGAGAAAAAAATATTATTATACTGTTCTTAGTTAGGGAATATATTATTCAGATCTCTTATAAACATATTTTTAGACGAATAATTCCTTTGGAAATCTTAATTTATTTTATCAATCACATCCCAATGATATTTTAATCATTAATAAATTTTTAAACAAAACAAATAAAATATTATATTACACGAAATAATTCTTAAATATGAGCAGACATTTAATTCATACTAATTTTCAATACTTTACACATTCATAAAATTGAACACTCTTGATAAATTATTATAATTTAACATTAAACTCTTCAAAAAATTAAACTCTATATTCAGTAATTAAGATAAAACTCTTGATAAACTCATTTAAATTAAATTCAAGGGATTTAACGTTTAGTTTTCTTAAAAAATTCTACTGTTCTAGAAAAATGTAGATACTAAGGCTTTAATAAAATTATAATTGTAGCATTGCACTTGTATGTTAATTAAAAACTATTTCATGTTGTCATTGAATAGTTTACGATATTAATAAACAAGAAGGAGCAAAAAATAATTTTTTCATAACTAATTAATTTGCATTTAAAAGAAAGATTTGTAAAAATTTTAACTGAGTTTGATAAAAAATATATTCAAACATTCTAATTCAGAATTTTTTCATCTGGCATTAAATATGTACAAATAGGAAATGTGAATACTATAAGAATTATAATAAATAAATATGAACAAAGCATACATATTTTTTTTTTAGAATTTATATGTTCCGGAAAATTTCAGAGTATTACTTTCAGTCAAAACACAGCGAGGTGTGCCTTATTTTGTTTTCTATTGACGTAATGGTCACGTGAAGTGACGTCACTACACAGTTTTCAATTAATTTCGTATCTATATGTTCGATCTGAACACGCCAGATGCAAAGAACAACTCTGGGTATGTTTTTGAATAGTAGAAAAAGGAACATGTCAATTTATCACTTGTTTCAGATGAAATTTTCAAATTTACATTATCGTTTTTCGGATGGAAAAACAATTGAATGCAGATGTATCGAGATGCATATACAAGATAAAAAAAATCAAAAGATTTTTTGTTTATGAATAAATATCTTTTGTGCACTAAAATCATTCGCAAAATGTTACCAAATGATACTTTGTTTGTTAATATCTTTTAAATTTCTTAAAATTTTGCAATATCAATCATTATTTGGTTGATTTAAGAATTATATTTAGTAATTGAAGTTATGAGTATTGTCTATCATTTATCACTCATTTTAATTCTAATAATTCAGAATATATAATTCGTAATCGATGTTGAATTCAATTTGCCCATTATTGTACTATGCTATTCTATCAATTATTTTTCTATGCTACATACATGATCAAAAGAGCTCCCCCTTCTATCTTCATAATCCAAAAATTAAAATAGAGATGCTGTTTAACATTTTAAATGTTACGTAGTTTTTTTTTATTTTAATGTAATTAATAATATTTAGGGTTATAAAATACTATTATTTGGTACATGGACATAAATTTAATTTTCTTTGCTCAAATTTAAAAAAAAAAAAGAACGTTGAAAGGAAAACTGTAACATATTTTGATTTATAGTTAACAACTCCCCCCCCCCTCCATACACATGGGGAGTTGTACAAAAATGCTAAATATTGTTATACCTTCTGGTAAATGCTAAAATATTGATGTATCTTCTGGGTTCTTTTTGTGGTTTTAATAACATTTTAGTTTTATAGTGATTTAAATTTTTGTTTTTAAGGATTTAATATTTTTTTAAAATTAAATTGTAATGTATTGAATTTGCTTTTAGATTATTTTCATTTGTATTTTCGTTTTATAACCAGTTTTTCATGACATAATTTGCTGATGGAAATAGTTTAGCCAATAATTCTAGAATAATCCAGATTAACAGTTTAAAGGCTGTTACAACTTAAAATATATTATTTTCCAATTTTTGCTTTTTTTTCGAATTTTCGATTTTTTAAAATTTTTGATATTTTTTGATATTTCTGATTTTGTTCAATTTATTTTTCATCTATTTTACTTTCTTTCGAGTTTATAATTCTTTTTTACAATTAAATTTGATTGATGTATTATCATTCATTTTTTAGCCAACAATTTTTATCTCTCTGTTATTGGTTCGGTTAAAGTCTTATTTCTTAATGGTACGGTTGTGTCTTATTTCTTATTGGTACGGTTTTGTCTTATATAGAGTATGTTTATAAAATGGACAAATATATTAAAAAAAACTTAGAGAGTTTTTTTTTTAATATATTGAGCAAAAATATTATAAGTGTGCATATACGATTGGCGAATCGGTATTTGACAATGTGGAACAAATTGTTATTGTTTTAAATTTATTTTGCAAATGTTGAATTCTCACATAAAAAATTGAAAGCCAAATAATTTGATTTGTTGATTCATAACGGAAGTTTCAGAATCGATGAACGCTGTAAAGATAAGACAAATGGAAATGTCAAAAAGTTATTCTGTTTGTGATGGCGTTTACATTATTTGACAGTAAACTAAGTTTTTGAAAAAAAGAATCTTAACATTTGTCGGAAGATATTGGATAAAGCTCCACCACGTTTATTACAAATAATGTGCTGGTCACAGTTAACCTTTACCATGATTTACTTTCCAAGGAACTTTTTTTTAAAGTTTATATAATAAATCTCTTTGTTTCGCAAACTTTTTAGTATGATAAGATTGCAATGTCAAATGATTCGGAAGAGCTTCAATTTTATTTCTTTTTGGTAGAATGTATATAGCAAATATTTATAAATTATATACAGCTTTCCAAGGGTCCATAATATTTATTCAAGAAATGATGACAATATCAAATACTATAATTTTTTGATGCATTTCTTTCATCTTTTTAGAAAAGTTGTGTATGCTTTGAAATGTAGATAAGTACATGAAAAAACTGATGCGAACCTTTGTTAAAAAGGAATATAACTCTAAATATTTATAGAATCTTTAATAAATATAAGACTTTATTAGAATCGAACAAATGTTTACTAAAATAGGGTATAAATCGGATATTTAATTACAAAAAAAGTAATTGTTTAGTTATCCGAAAACTAAAAGTAACATTTTTTTACATACTGACTTTATTATTAACCAAATGCATTAATTTCTTTATGAAACCTTAGCACAGGTAAACGAATTTCCCAATTATGGGTAAAAATATTTTAAAATAAAATTCATGTCTGACTGCTTAATGCATACGGTTCTGTGAAATAATTTAAATGTATTATTTATATGCAAAATAAACGGAGGTGTTTGTTTGTTCGATATTATTTATTAAGCATTTCAATCAATGAAGCTACAGTAATGAAAAAATTCACATTCTTCATTTAGATATTATTCGAAAATTGATTTAAATGTACCCTGATTCTTCTAAAATTCACTGAAAGAACATCCTAATTTATGAAAATTTATCATTACATGTATGCGTAATTATCAGACCTTTTTTTAAAATTTATTCCTATACATATCTCATTACATTTCCTTTGTATTTAATCCACAAATATTTTAATGAAATTAAATTCCTAATAATCCTACCTGTAATTTAATGGAAATTGTAATGTATCGACATGTTTACGATCACCGATATTTGAAATAATGTTTTCAGATTTCCTTACTTTCTCATATTATATTGAAAAGTTTTAAGGAATATTAAATAAATCGTTAATGTGCAGTATAATTAGAAGCTAGATTTAATAAAAAAGAGATGATGGGGTATATTTTTTTCCTGCTTTTAAAGAAATTAATCTGTGATGCCTCTTTCTCTCAAAAATAAAATAATGTTTAGGTTAAAAATATTTGATATATAAACTGTGATTTGTACTTAAATATATTCATTTATTTTCCACATCTTCTTATCTATCTTCTCTAATACTTTGTAGGAAATGCATCTTCGTACAGTGATATTATTTTGGAAATATATTAGCTTTTACTGTTAAAATATGCATTATTTTGACTTCATATGATATATATTAAGAAATATATAAATTATAATTAAAAGTGAGTTTTTTTGGATATTAAATAATAATTTTACTAACTTGCTTTAATCAAAATACGAAATGTATATATAAATATCGCATTTAATTATGAAAAAAAAAATGTTTTTAAATTTTACTCGATCTATTAATAGCCTAACTTACTGACATTTTTATTCAGTGTATCTAAAACACCTACAAGAGAGAATATTTAATTAAAAATGATTTTCTTTCACAGAAAATTTTTAAACATTTAATGAACAATAGATATCTTTCTTGCCTAAGACCTATTAAAAATATTTTCATTTTAAAACAAGCACCTTCTTCAAATTATTCTTTTAAAAATATATTTGTTAAATTTTATTTTCGTATCAGAAATCCCAATAGAAGAATTTTAAGATTGAGAAAGTTAAGCCTTTTCACATTTAAATTTTGATGTATCGAACGTATATTTTTCCTTTAAAAACATATATTCTAAATTTTATTCTAGTGTCATAGACTTTTGTCAGAATAATAAAATAGGAAAAGTTAAACAGTTCCTTACTTAATTTTTAGTACATCGAAATATTTTAGGATTAACAAGTACTGTTTTTATAAGACAAAACGTCGTTTGGTTGATATTTAATTCGACGTTATCTGTATTTGAAGCTATAATTCTAAAAACGTGACTTTCATTAATACGATTCTAATAATTCGACATTATTGGCACAATGAGCACGTTTAAGCAATATCATGAATAACATTCTGTCCGGTCTTTTATAATAGAGATTTATCATGTGCTAAATCAAGAGCACCCTTATCGTTAACTTCCAGCTTGCGAAAACGCCAGGTTTATTTGAGCGAAATCAGCTGTGAATTAATAGAAAGTTAAATAGATTATTGTTTCCGTGCTATGTTTGTTAATAAAGTATGCGAATCTATCAGAGTATTTTAATCGGTGTCTATTTTTTTTCTTGTTTTCGCTTATCTCTAAGTTGCATGGGTAATATGTTATGGGTATGTAAATTTGTACAGTTTCAATTCGTTAAATGGGAACAATCGTTATCAAGGTTAAATAAAGTTCTAGAAATATGTATTGTATGAAAACAATTTTTGCGTAATTAATTACCAATTCAATTAACAACTTTCCTGATATTCGTGTTTTTATGTTGCTTTCGCGTATCAATAAGTTCTTTGAATAATATCTTTCTAGTATGTAAATTTGTGAAATAGACATGGAAAATGATTTTTATCATGGTTAAATAAAGTTGTGGAAAATATGTACAAACCACTGTAGTGTTATTAATTAACAGTTTAGTTAACCATTGTTTGTTATATGAGTCATTTAATTATATTTTATATTCTTAAGAGATGTGAAAGTGATATCACTCATGAATATATATTTGTACATTTGAAATTTGCTGTAATTTTGGGGAATAATTTTTAACGTTGTTAAATAAAATTCTAGAAATGTACATTGCATGAAAACATCTAAAGTATTTCTAAATAACAATTAAGTTAACAATTTTCTTATCAGTGCTTTTTTTTTGCTTTAATTATCCTTATATTGTATAAGTAATATTTCACACAAATGTAAATTTTTATAATCGAAATTAGTTATGAGGGAAAAAATCTTTATTGTCGTTAAATAAATCTCTGGATATATGTGTTACAACTTTGACTAATTCAATTACTTTGTGTTCCTTTTCTTATCAAAGAATTGTCGACGGCTTATATTTTGTTGTTTTTCATATTTTATACCAGATAAATTTATAATAATTTAATTTTGCAGTATTCAAAGTTGAAACTTGGACTATTCACAAAAGTTCTCTTAATTAACATCTAGAGTTTCTTTCTGACTATATTTAAGTTCTAGGTTCTTTCTAATCTAATGGAACGTGATGATGTAAATTAAAAAAACCGTAGGAGGGGAGTGAATAGATATATTCAAGTAGTATTAGTGGGACAGTATTTGAATTGTGGTATATCGAGCTACACTGATAGGAAGGGAGATGCGGATGTATTCTAGATTGTTAACGTGATTTGTTGAAACTGGAAACCAACAAAAGCAGATTGATTGAAAACTTTAAGAACGTACTTGACTTGTATTCCGGTAAGCGTATTCTATGATGTATTTCAGAAGTTTTTAGTACTCGCGAATAAAGATTTGAAGTTAGCGGAAAACCTCCCCTTATTAGAGGTATAATAAACTCTATTTTGAAATACAGTTGACTATTTCTGAAACCTTGTTCGAGCTTGAACTTAAGTTGAAACTTAGATTTTGTGATAAAAGTCATATTTATACCGACAGGCTAGACGTAAAACAGGAATGGATCACACAGTGCTCAAATATAAATAGGGAGCTTTTAAAGCAGTTTTTATACAAATTTATATGAAGACATGAAACTATTTTTTTGTCACATATAACATCATATCGGAAAACTGATTATAATAACTCTACGAGTTTTAAGTAAAAGATAATAGTTTTTTGATACATAAAAATAAAGTTTCAAGCCAAATGCATCACAAAAATTTAATTTCTTTGATTAACATTAATGATAATGCTGATTCTTGTTATTTTGAATGAACCGTTTCTATTTTCAGAACCATGAAACAAAATGGGGTTAAAATCGTAACAAAATGGGGTTAAATAAAGATAATTTTAATTCAAGAAACAAGTTTCTGATTTATAAAGTTTTTAATTTATACGATTTACATGTGTAATTTCTTCTGTTTTGACAGGTGGATAGAATTTTATTTCTCTATCTGCTATAGAAGTGTGATTAGTTGTAAGTGAAAATTACGTATTAATAATATGATAAATGCAATTTAAGTTAACAAGACGTCTTTAACAAAAAATTATTTTATGCCAAATTGAAATAATTCTTAATTTCTTAAAAAAATAATGACATCAAATTGGGACCTTAAGATATCTATATATTTACGCATATAAAGAAAATCACATTTATATACATAACTAATTATGTATAAACAATAAATACCTATAGTTTCATTTATATTTGAAAAAAAGTCATGTGCTTACAGTTGTACGTCTTATATGCATTTCACTGCATTTATTATTATGAAAACTTGCAGAATATATATATATATATATAAACATAAAATTACACACACTGAATATAAATACAATTTCAAAATTTCCTTTTATGATATTCCTTTTTTGATTTAACAGAAATATTACACTATACCTAAGACATGTGAAAGTTAATTAGAAAAAAAATTAATTTCGCTGTAAAAGAAATTTCCTCATTTTGCAATGTGGAAAATATTCCCCAATGGGTAAGTTAGAGTTTGTGAGTAAAGTGTAACAGAATCCTAAAAATATTTTCTCTAACACGTGGCATACTTTTCTCATAGTCTTAAATTGAATTTCCCAGTGTTACATTTATAACATTATCATATAAAATACTCTATGAAATCAATGCAAAATTGTGGGCATTTTAAGGCCTTAAAGAAAAATAGTTACGATGATGTTATACATTTTATTAAATAAATCAGAGATATTGGAAGTACTTTTTTCCCTCTCTATAATTTTTCTGTAAAAATTTCAATACAAATTGTGCTCAGTAAGAATTTTTTGTTCTAGTTGTATATCGTGTACTTATTCATCGAAAATTTTCTCCACGTTGTTTGATTTTTTTTTACATTTTGTGTCATCAACATGGATAGCATTATATAATAAAATTTTCTCCTAAATAACTGTTTCGCTTCTTGGGAATACTACTAAAATATTCCTCACCAATCTCTCTTTGGGGCACATAATTTTCTTTTGTCATACGAGCTGAAGTTATTCTCCGAATTGGTAATTTCTCAGTGATATCATTATCATGGCCACCATTATGTACTTATCCTTTTGTCAAGAATAATTTTTTCCTCTGCGTAGGAATACTATTGAGATATTCCTCATCAATCGCTGTTCAGGGTGCATAATTGTCTTTTGTGATATTTGGGGTGGGTATTCCCCGAATTCGTAATTTGTCATCTGTTCTTAAATTTGATCATCCTTCACGAACAAAAATTGTAGATGTTTCATGAAAAACTTCTTCAAATTTTATTCTTAATTTCATTTTAACCGAAAGCTGTACCGCTTGAAAGGTGATACTCTTAAAATAAACAACAGAAAAAAAACTAAGTTTTTGAAATAAAGATTTTAGGAATCCAGAGAAAGCAAACCACCCAAGAAGGAAGCCAAACTAAAAAGATGTAGTTTGAAATTCTTGAAGAATTAAAAAAATGTTTCCTCACAGCTTAAAATTCTGAATAATGTTATTTATTTTCAGTCTTACTTTGATTCCAGTTTACATATGATTTAGGATAATACATGATTTTAGATAATGCATCGATAAGTAAATAAAATACTTAATTTTTATATTCGTTTCACTTCAATCTAATAAAAAAATTAGGGAAAATTTATTACGACATATTTTTTAAAATTAGTTCATTAGTGGTGAAAGCAGGTATCAGACATATATTGCATATATTTTATTTCAATCCAATAAAAAATTAAGGAGAAATTTATTATGACGTATTTTTGAAAATAAAATTCGTTACTGGTGAAAGCAGACATGAAAAATATATGCAGAAACAAGATAAATTTTTTGAAAAGTGGTCAGATACCACATTTTTGGCGAAAAACAACCTGCAGGTACTTTTCCAATAGCTCGCGTTAAGCGATAAATCGCCAAGAATTATAAATGAAAAAATTATTTTTATATGTGAAAATAAATAATTTTATTGTCGAAAGTGTTTATATTTCTGGTTAGTTGAGTCGTCGCCCAAAGGAAAAATCTGTTGGGGAAATTTGCATTCGAGAAATGGAAAAGTACCGAATCGCATGCTAGAAATAATTAACAAAAGTCTATAGGTAATGTGACAGCGGTGGCGTAGTGGTTAGCATATCTGATTACCAGTACTGCCAAACTAAGTTCGATTTCTGATGGCATTGGCTTGGGTCAACTCTCAACCCGGCTGGGTCCAGAAATGGGTACAAAGGTCTCTTAGGAAGTTAACTGTGGGTGAAGCTTTAGGCTAGCGAAGTAGCCCGGAAACTAGCCAGTAATTAGAGCCCCAGATCCATAGGCTGCAAAACCGGAGATGGGTACCGTCAGAAGGGGATTTCTTAGTAAAAAGTCAAAAATTCCTTAAGTCCATGCGAGAATGCGCATCAATGATGAAGTTTACTTAAACTCAATGGAATGTTTAGATGCAGATCATCATTACTTCAAGTGCTTTCCATACTAGAATTTATGTCCTCTGCATACACAAAATCATTTTTTTTTTTCATTTTGGGTTTTGAATTTCGGATTCATTAAAAAATGCACTCTCAACTTACACACAGATTGTCCTACATTCCGAATTATACGGTAAGTATTGTTATACTTATATAGGAAAAATGAAATATAACGTTAAATTCTTTTCAAAATATTCGGCTCTGTTCAAGGAAATTTCATAACGTATAACCTTGGATAACATATAGAACGTATGTTCTATCTTTTCTGGAAATTTCAATGATAAAAGTTAATGAAATTATTTAAGAAATCACACGTTAACATAATCGGAGTGAGAAGGAATGAAAGCAGACGTAGTAAGAAAAGCAGCGTTAAACTAGCATTTATATTTAGTTTAACAATAATACGAACATTCAGTGAGAAAGGGACATGAAACACTATTTGGCAAAGGCTGTCTTCGCTTAATGTCAACAAACCTGAGAGAAACTTCGAGTACATTTCCAGGCATAAATTTGTTCAAATCTTCTTAAAAGTTTGCGACGTTATAACACATACATCCATATAATACAGTATATTCTTAAAGCTTAGGAACACTTTAAAAGTACGCCATTTTCCGCGTTAATACGAAAAGTTTAAAGACCATTTAGCACTGCAATATAGGAGATGAAATATGGAACTCATTTTACATTAGGAAAAAGAAATTGATCGGAATAGAAATAAGTTGTATTATAAAATACGCTATTCTTTAAAGGATAATCATAATATGAAATTAATGTTCATGCACATTTTTTTTATCGGAAAATGTGTTCCAATTTCGGGTCATATTCTTTAATATCACGCAAAGACAGGTGTAAAGAAATTAAAATACAATATCGAAAAATCCCTATAATTTGCGTGTGTGTTCCTGTTTCTCCGATTGATAAACCAATTAAATTTTAGAGCAGGCTTATTATCAATGTTTAACGTATTTTTTTTTAAAAAAATTGTTCCAGTAAACCCTCATAAAGAACTCTCTTGATAAGAATGTAATGAAAGTATGCATGAATAATAGTGTTTAAAATACTATGTAACTAGTATAGATTATGTAACTATAAATATCATAATTATTTCTCTCGGTATCATGTTTTGCAATTAAGTTTTAAATTTTTTATTAAAATTTGAACAAAACGTTTTCATTGATTAAATTTAATTATTGCTCGAATAATTCATAAATAAACACATTCCCCCCCCCTCAATGCGCTTCCTAATTCTTCCTATTTACGACTTTTGAGCCATTTTTCAATTCAACCATTGAATATTTTGCGTAGCAATCATACCATAATTCTCACTCTTTATCTGAAACATCGATTCCATTTATCAAGTTCCCAATTTCGATTAATTGATATTTTACCCTTTTTCTTTTCTATAGTCCACTCAATTTATGCGAGAAGCAATAAAAGAATCGATTCTTCATTGCAAAAGAACAATAGAGATTTAGGGCTCGATTAGAGAAACCAATCCTCTGTGAAGAGTATATTAATTAATTTTATGCATATATTCATTATCCTTGATGCATTACGAATGAAAGTCTGGTTGAAATCAATTATAGTTTTGCCACCCTATCTATGCACATAATTCTGCATTCTTTATTGCTTATTTTTAGCCCTAGATTCCACGAAAAAGATTTAATAAGATCTTTACCTGACCAGCGAATAAAAATCACTGCAAACCCCGTCTGTGATGAAACGTGATTATAATGAGACGTAAAACACTATTGAAATAACCATGGAGTACCAAATTTTTACAATTGTGATGTATATATAATGATTGTTATCAACGTTTGGAATTTCCCTACTGTTAATGTTTATTTCCGCAATGCTGCTTTATAACATGAAATGCTATTTGTCGCTTCAGTTATTTTTTTGCCGATTTTTTTTATCAACATTAATTAAGAATTAAAACTGGTGTAATTTTTCCTTCAAAATGTTTTTTGCCCGTTGTTGTAAGACTCAAGTTCGAATTCTTTTATTGTTATCCACTTCAAAAAATTTGAAAATTATTTTTTTTTCATTTATATTTAACGTTAGAAAATCAGTTCTGTTTTTAAAAATAACATAACGTGTTAAACTTATCGTATATTTAAACTATTAAAATGACTCAAAGAGCAATTAAATAACGTGCTTTCCTATCTGTGTTCAGGCAGATTGCTCAATTAATTTTTTAAAAACGAATTTAAAACATTAAAATTATAAAATACATAAAAAATTTTAAATTATAAAACAGAATAATTCCCTTATTTTTATTATTTTTTGCATTTAATTTCTTTTGGTTTCATTGATCTATTTTTTTTCTTCAGTTTTTATGTTTTTATAATCTTTATTTTAACATATTTCTAACTTTCCGAATTCTTACAGATGTATTTTTTTAAATTCTTATTCATCGAAGGTGATACAAGGAGTGACAATTAAATAACAGGACTGGCCTTAAAAATTAGCTTTATTGAAAACATTACACAAATATCTTTTAGTCTCCTTCAACATGTTCTCCTTTACTATCGATACATCGCTGCACACGAGTTTTCCGCCGTTCACAGCAGTGCTGCAGGACATTGTGTGTCACCTTCTTCAGTAAGTCTGCCATTTTTGCCTTCACATCTTCTACAGTCCGAAAATGCGTTTCCTTCAATGCACTTTTCACTTTTGGAAACAAATAGAAATAGGATGCTCGAGTGCAGTAATGGGTTTGTCCGCCAAGAACTGTTTCACATCGTCTTGGTGCAGCTTGGTATCAGTTTTACGCAAACTTTCATAATATGGAAATCCTCTGCCAAAATTTGTCTTATTGTCTATGTTCCTAATAACTGACATCATCGGAACACTCAAACGTCGGTCTTTATGCATGATTTCATTCTTTTTTTTTTTTAATGTTTTCATCAGTTCTTGATGTCACAGGTCGACCAGATCGTTCATCATCTTCAACAACCTCCCGAATATCGCTTGCGCCATTCAAAAATTTGATTACGTGACACGCAATTATCTCGAGACAATTCCTTTAACAATTTAAATCATTCAGTTGCAGTTTTTTTTTTTTTTTAATTTTAAATTCACGCGGTGCTCAATTTTTAAACTTATCATGATCGCGGCACTGCGACACAACTTACTCAAAAAGGATGAAAAATAAACTGAACTAGATATAGGGATGGAATAACATGCCACCTGCACCGGAAGCATCAAGGTCAACTACATTCCATTCCCACTCCCCCACACCAAGCCTAACGGCTAAGGCATGCGCAGTTCGGTTATTTAATAGTCACACTTTGTTTTAACCAAAATATTAATTCGCACATTTTTATTATTTTTTTTGTATTTAATTTCTTTTGGTTTTATTTATTTGTAATTTTTCAGTTTTTATATTTTTATATTAAGATATATTGTACAATAAGATTATATTATAAGATTGTAAAAACTTAGTTAAAATATTTTTTACCTTTTCGAATTCTTATGGATGTATTTTTTTAAATTCTAATTCTCTTATTCATCGAAGATGATATTATCGTTACATTTAATGTTTTTAGTGTTTCTGGCGGAAGGTCTAGGACTGAAATGGCGTAGTTAAAAAAAGTTTAAGAATGAGTTACATTTATTTTTTTTCTTAACTCTGATTGTTTTATTTTATGTACTAGAGCTTGTCATTTTTTTATGTAGTAGTTGGCATTGAGGTTTGATTAGAATTGTAGATTTCTGATTTTTTTTCTTTTGTGTCTCCATTTCTGATTGTAGTTGACTTGGTTTCCTCATTTTGATGTTTTTGATTGTAGTTGACTTGGTTTCCTCATTTTGATGTTTTTGATTGTAGTTGACTTGGTTTCCTCATTTTGATGTCTTAGGCTCGTGCCTTTTGTTTAATAGAGGTATTTACTGATTTCGAAGGTTTGATCATTGCAATATGCTTAAGCAGTGTATCAATATACTAATATAGTGGCCGCATCACATTGTTTCATTTGTAAAGGATTTTCTTTTTCCCAATTATTCCTTTTCTAACTATATATATCATACTTTTTATTTACTAACTTTTGTATTTCTTTTCTTTATTTTTTAATATTTAACAATTAATAGTTTTGATTTTTTTTGCTTGTATATATATATATATATATATATATATATATATGAGTTTTTGTAATATATTCCGTTATATAATACATTAAATTAAAACAATATATAAGAAAAAAAAAATCCCTTCCGGTGCGAAATTCGTTCTTCGCATAGGAAATGTATTTTATTCAAAATTTTTTATATCTTAAACAGTTTTTCAGAAGCGAAATAATACAAAATTTGCAGTTTTCTTGAAATCAATTTTAAAAGTCCTCGAATTGATAAAATATTAAAATACTAAATGAGAAATTTAAACTTTTAAAATTAGCATCGATAATTACACACATCAAATACTTAAGCTATCAGTTTCTTTATGATGACAAAATTGTTAATATGAAAACTATTTTTATTCTTAACTGATAATTCAAACTAAATCGTCATATTTTGTTGCATCGAGAAAAAGACCGTTTAATTTTACTTTTAATGAACCACCATTCGATATCGAAAGTTTGATTATTTATGAAAATAATAGCTACGTACTGACGTATAAATAATTTCATTTTATTCATGATTATTAAAATCATATTTACAGTTATTAAAAATTAAGACATGCCTCTTATTTTAATTTTATTGAAATTTAAATGGCTCTTAAAATTAGACGCTATTTGAATATTTATTTGAAAGCGTTTAAATAAGTATTGAAATTTCGTTTATATTCCTTATTCATAAATATTTCCTCCAGACACTAGTATATTTCCCTTTCAAAACCCTATACACCAGGTTAGGAAGTTTAAATTTATGACCAATTACCAAAAAGGTTACCGTGAATCTCATAATTCCTCTTAGATGAGTGTTGTCGTCAGCGATTATTTTAATTTGATATTTAGACTTAAAATTCTTAGAAGTCCTGTGTTTTAATTTGGATTGTCTTCAAAGGATGTGTATGCTCGCAAGAATTATAAACACTTATCTTCGAATTTCTGAAAACAAATTATTATTACATTAGTAAACAAAAATCTTATTTAGAGAGAATTCTTGGAAATAGCTGTTTGATTAAATGTTTCTACATAAAAATAATTCTTAAGTAAAATGTTTCTTCATTAAAATAATTGTTGAATAAAGCGCGTTTTAAAAATAGTTGTTTATTTAAACGTTTATTTTTCTAAATAATTGTTATATAAATTGTTTCTTCATAAAAATAATTGCTGAATAAAATGTATTTTAAAAATAGTTGTTCATTTAAATATTTATTTTTATAAATAATTGTTATGCAATATGTTTCTTCTTAAATATAATTGATAGAAAAAATATTGTTTTTGAATTACGATTGTTAAATAAAATATTTATTTTTATTAATAATTATAAAATAAATGGTGACTTTCTAAAAATAATTGTTAAGTAACAGAATCGTAAAATATATGTTAAATAAAATACTTCTTTTAAAATAAATAATTGTTGAATGTAAAGTTTATTTTTGAAAATAATCGGTAAGTAAAATGATTCTTTTTAAAAATAATTGTTAAAAGTATTTCTTTTAAAATAAAGTTGCTAAATAAAAGGTTTCTTTTTGAAAACAATTATTAAAAAAAGGTGTGTGATTCACTCACTCACTCTCTCTCACACACACATTCTCTCTCTGTATATATATATATATATATATATATATATATATATATATATATAT
>BMAW01093294.1:42723-55470 GCA_019974015.1 Nephila pilipes
AGTAAATACACTTCCATATGATATCTGTGTCATCTCAGCAATCTCACGGAGCTTCACTTTACGATCTTTCATTATAATTTTTGTCACTTCACTCACATTTTCCGGTGTAACGGCTTCCACAGGTCTACCCGAGCGTTCCGCGTCATTTGTGTCGGTACGACCACGTTTAAACTCGGCAAACCACCGACAAATCATTGCTTTTGATGGACAAGAGTCCGGGTAACTTTTTTCAATCCATTGTTTCGCTTGCACGGTGTTTTTACCCATTAAAAAACAATGTTTTATCAGAACACGAAACTCGGTTTTTTCCATTTTTTAAACAAACTACAAAACGACTTTACTCCAACCTCAATAACTCAGCTGTTTCTGGTACGATCGACTTAAAATTTTGACACGTTTCAAGCAAAGGTTAGTACTCTAGAAAGACCTGGTTACTGGTTTACTACGAGCGCCATCTCTGGGTGAGTCTCGGGAGTTATTTATTGATGTGTTATATATATATATATATATATATATATATATATATATATATTATATCATATAGGTCAATGTTTACTCAATGGGTGAAGCTTTACCAAAACTAGATCATCAGTTTTATAGACAGGAGTTCGTTTACATGATTTGTCTGCAATAACATTACATTTCCCTGGAAAATAATCAATTTTCTGATTGTAAGATTGTATCTGGAGTGCCCATAGGGCCCCACGTTGGGCGCCAATGTATTCCCTCCAATGTTGTTATTATTTCAGGACAAAATAATGAATAGCCAGGATGGTTTCGGGAACCAATATTATTTAATATTCGACACGTTCCACAACACAAGACAGGATACAAAACATATATAAAACACAGATTCACGAACACCACTCCATCATTCTGCTAACAAAGTCTATCGCCTTTCCTCGTGCTTGCGCTTATCGTGCTTGCGCTTCTAACCAAAAAGAATATGTGGCGCTATCTGGCTACCGTTTAATAGTACATGGAAGGTAGCGTTAAATTGCAGTGTTACAAACCTAAAAAAAATTTCTCTTTATTCCACAGATTACATTTTTAGGAAAAAAATAGTGCATACATTTTTTTTGTAAAAGAATTAGAATGTTACTGCTATATCGGAGAGAAAATATAAAATTCAGTAATAATTTTTTAAAAATACTATTTTAACATAAATTGTTATAATAGTTATGCACAATAACGTATAAAATCTTATTTTTAATAGGGTTGTTTTAAGACAATTATCTAATTGAAACATTTTCTCGTGACAACTTGTACGTAATAAATTGAATTCTGTCACCTTTAAAAACAAATTTAAATGTTTATTTATAGAATATTCGAGAATATATATGTTTAACAAGCATTTTGCTCTCAGAAAAATTTTAAAATGAAGTTCGGGGTAGGATTAGGTACTTTGAAAGTGCTGCTCAAGTATAATTCTACGCTGGAATGTAAAATATGATGTACTTATTTTACGTCACGAATGTTGTATAGTAATATCAATGTGAACAAGCAAGTGAAACGAACACTGAGCCAAAGTTCGTACCCAATATTTACATTTAACGCCACGTATTGTCCCTTTAACAACAACAGAGTAACAGAAACAGCAACAACTAAACTCAAAATTTATGAAAAAGCATAAGTTAATTTATATAGTATAATGTGTAATATTAAATTTCCTAAGAGAAACTATCTTTTCTCTTTCCTGAACTAAAATATATTCTTCTAAAAATGAAATTTTTATTAAGGAGAAATAAAAAAACGTTCCTTTGGATCTTCTAAAGGCTTTCTAGATATTTAAAATAAAACTCGTTCTAAAAATATTCTTTCATGAAGCGTCAAAGTTGCGTGCAGTTTATTTTGGGTAGCAAATAAAATGTTCATCTTTATAACCACATTTATATTAATGCCTCTCAGGGACGAACATTTTTTTAAGGAACGTGTCCTTCGAACGTTCTTTTCAGAACGAATTTTTACTGTCATTTTTATTTGTTGCTCTGAAAGCATTATTATAATACTTTTGAAAACACTGTCACTTGTAAATTTTTTTTCTATAGTTTGTGAATACACTTATAAAAATTTATTTTTGAATTTTCTAGTATTATATTCATACATTTTTCAAAGATTTTGCTGATCTTAAAAATTTCTTTTCTAGAATATTGTTTTTGAGGAAAGTACATTTTTAGAAGTGTTTGCTCAACTTTTTCGAGTTGCAATTTCTGAAGTAAAAGCCACAATTTTTTAAGTCGAAAAAGAAGTTTTTTGTTTCAACAGTTTCGTCAAAAAATAAAGGAAAAATATTCATGATATGTAAAAATATTTTTCTTTTTTTATTTGTTTCTCATACTTATTTCACACACAAAAAAATAATAGTTGCTGTTAAAATGGAATTGTTACTTTTACTACTTTCTTCAACTTTGTTCCTTGATGATAAATGATAAAAAATTAAATTATTTGTTCCCAGGAAACTCATTCTTAAATTATTTATGTTTTATTTTGATTTATAAATTTGTAGTAAATTCACAAACACAAAGGAAAAAAGCGTTTACTTTATGTCATTAAAACATACATAAAGATTAAACATGATTTCGAGATGAAACTTCAGATTTGAAAATTTATTTTATATTATGCTGTATAATACTAACACTTTTTAAAAATTTATTATATGACAAAAGTGAGCACGAATGAAATCAATGAAAATTGAATTCAGTTTTTTCAAATTTTATAATGATTTACACAATAGCTACATAGCATTAAATATATAAATTTAATTTTATTAACATGAATACATATTCTACGCAAGTCTCAAGTACTGCGTAAAATAAATATATATAAACAAATTTAAATAAAAGAAAGGTAAGAAATTGAAGTTGGTTTTCCAATTTTATTTCAACATGTGAAAACCTTTTTTTTTCTGTCTTGTTCTCGAAAAACTGGAATTATTCGAGATGAATATTAATTAGCGTTAAGTAAGCGGGCGTCTCAGCTCAGGTGTCGTCCTCGTCCTTTGACCTAGGCTCAAAATTACGAGGTACGTCATCAACAACCCTTATTTCTCCTAGTGCGGCGTTAATTAACCAAACAAGCAATCAATAGTTTATGTCATTTGACCACCATTTTAGTTAATCATAATTAAAATTTAGGATTTAATATGGATAATACTTAAAATTACAAAAAGAACTATTCTTTATATTAGTAGAACTTCTTAAATTATCACATGAATGTGGCTACTTGAAAAGCTTGTTTTTTGGATAACTTTAAAATAGTATTTACTATTGAGAGTATCCTCTTGAGCTTGTAACTGACATAAAACATCGAATTAGTTATACGATATTCTTATTAATCATGATAATTAGGATTACAGGGATAGTAGAATTACTCACTAGCAAAAATTGTTCATTAAATTGATAGGGTTTCTTAAATTTTTTTACAACCTGTTGGAATCTAAAACAGCATTTTTTTATTAACAATAAAATAGGCTTGATAATTAAATTTTTACACACTCGACAGTAAATAATGACTCATAATTGAAGTTAATAGAGTCAATATTTTGTAATTTGATAAAGATCCAAAATGAAAACATTAAGAACCACGACTTCATAAGCAGGAAAAATTGAAAAAATAAGAATCACGATTCCAAAAATAGTTTTTTGAATTTTATTTTAGCGATTTCCGTAATCAAACTCTTCTGTACCAATTCAGTGATTGCAGTTCTTTTCAAAATCAAGCGAGAAAAATGCAGCATAAAAATAAGGATACTTTTTCAACACCCTAAGGAAAGAGCCCTTAAATAGCAATCATGGGATTTTTTAAAATTCATTTTGAAGGTTGGGATGGAAAAATGTTTGCGATGTAATTTTACAAACTGATGATTTCATACATCAAACAATTTTCTTATGGGTGCAACCTATGCGAAATCTTATACATCACAATATTCGTAAATATGAAATGCAAAAATCTTTGGTGGCTAATGCAGGATAATTTTTAAAAACAATAATCTTTCGGGGAGTGGTTTTCAGTTTTTTGTAGACGCTTTTAATTCTTAATATAAGTTATATCAGTAACTCTAGTGGCTGCAGTAGCCTAGTGGTCATGGTCGCGAAATCACAACCAGCTTTGCTTTCGTCAAGTCGAGGGTTTGAGCTCTTATTTTATAAAAAGTGCCAGTTTAGGTGCTGTCATCGTCACTTAATCAAGGTTCAAAATTACGAGGTCCTTCGCCAGTAGTTCTCATGTGGCTTCTGAGTGCACAATCACTAACATGAAAAAATCTCTGAAATATTCTGGTACAAATAATAACCTGGATATAGAGAAATTTTTATACTATATATTTTACTTGAAGTGACCAAATAACAATGTACTAAATCATTAATGAGAGTTGCTCAAAAAGTAACTCCTTAGATATGAAAAATGTGAATATATAATTTACAATAGTGCTTTCTATTGATAATATTTGATTTTTATAGAGTAAGACGTCCTTCGCATCTCATATATATATATATATATAGCATTGGATCGGGTTCATCGTGTGCAGTCCACTCGGATGACTGTCGATTGGACTTCGGAGTGAAATGATGGAGCCATGTTTCATCCATTGTCACATATCGACGCAAAAACTCGGGTTTATTACGCTTGATCATTACTGCTCCGAATCATCAACTCGTCGTTGTTTTTGGTCAAAAGTGAGCTCGCGCGGCACCCACTTTGCAAAGAGCTTTCTGATACCCAAATATTCGTGAAAGATAGGATGTACACGTTCAGTTGATATCTTTAGAGTGTCTGTATTTTCATTCAATTTCAATTGACGGTCATTCAAAATCATTTTGTGGATTTTTTTAATGGTTTCGTTGGTAACAACCTCTTTTGGGCGTCCACTGCGTTCACCGTCTTCGGTGCTCATTTCACCACGTCTAAACTTAGCATACCAATCCTTGATGGTTGATTTTCCTAGGGAAGTGTCCGAAAACTCGGCATCAAGCCAAGTTATTGCTTCAACTGTATTTTTTCCTTTCAAAAAGCAATATTTTATCAACAGGCGAAATTCCTTTTTATCCATTTTTTCACAATAACAAAAGTTGCTTCACTCAAAATGGCTATAATTCACAAACTAATGATCCGACAGCGGTCAAATTTATACACGCATCTCTTGAGGGTTAGGCCTAACTAAAAATTATATGGATTTAATTCTAGTAGCGCCATCTCTGTGTAAGGCCGGGGACTTTTCAATTAACCTGTTAAACTGAAAATTGATTTATCCCATTTATTTCAACTGAAGGATTAAAACTTGTTGTATTCATGATAAATTAAAGCAATTGTACGAGTGAATGTAAAAGAAGAATGGAGTAAAAATATATCTCTATTTTTTGTCTCTGCGACAAAAATTAAAGCTATCATTTTTCTTCATTCTTAAGCTTTAAATTTAAAAAATTAAATTTAATAGAGTTCAAGATTCTGATAAGTTTGAGAAATTGAATGAATGGATTTATCAACATCGCACTAGAAGCAGCGCAAGGGTTATAGGTGACGGATCTCGTAATTTTAAACCTTGATCAAGTGACGAGGACTACACTTTACCTGTCACCTCCTTTTTCTAGCTTCCACATCATGCCAACGGAAGGACTTTGGGCTTGGACAGATTTAACAGGGATCATCTCTAGTTACACAGTGGGTCTTAAATAGCATCGAAGCTTGAACCCACAACTCGATAAAAAACGCCGCCGAGAGTCCTCGACCAGGACCACTGAGCTACCGTGGCCATATATGTGAGTAAAATACATTGATATAGGGAAATAATAAAGAAAATGGTAGTTTTAAAAGCAAAACTCAAGTTATGGCATTTTTTAAAAAATCGTTCGTTTGTATTGAAAATAATTGTAAAAGATTGAAATATTTATATTATCTTTTAAATTTTGTAACTTACTTCAATTTAATGTAACTCGCTTTTTGTTAAACTATTCCTCTTTGTTTCAATATTATTACTTTAAACAATTCAGCTACGTTGTAACCTTAAGATAAGAAATAAGTTTCTTTTCAGAAATAAACTAACTACAAAAGGAAATGCGTCTACTAGTTAATCGTGTATTTTTTTCAGTAAGCATACATTTCTTTCAACTGTCTGTAAATGTTTTACGATTAAACATAGAAATTAGAAGAAAAATGTTCTTTGATATGTATTGATGCAGAAAACAAACGCCGAGGATCCAACAATATCATTAAATAAAAGACTCAAAGGTTTTTAAAAATGAAATGGACCTTTTCTCTGACTCTCTTTGGTAATACGAAATAAATGAGTAATTCCAATGAACTTAAAAAAAGGATAAAATTCTTTTATAAATCAAAAGTTTAAACTCGTGATGCATTTGAAGTACATTTAGATTCTTCTCCGGTTTCACTTATTACTAACTAAGAAAATATTTAAAAATTAGTTATTAACGAAGTATATGTTCTTGGTAATATTTCATATTATCATCAGTATTGAAATTATTACTTGAATTTAAATTCGAATAAAAAATCATTGACAAAATTTAAGAAAACTAATCTTAATTTTTCTGACGGTCTTCCCCCTCCTATTTAACTCTACACCACTCTTAATTACATTGTAAATAAGTTCTAAGCACCAATTGTGAAGATACGTAAGAGAAGGACAACACGTCTTATTATCTATAAAAGAATATACAAGGAACCTCTCTCTTGAGTCCCTCTTAGCTCATTGAATCATAATTTATGTCAAAATAATAAATTCTTAGCTCTTAAAATCATTCAATCCGATTCGCACACTTCTCGATCATAACAGATTCGACTCATATTATTCTGATCAGGAGTTACTTTCAACTACTTTAAATACAAACGATTAATTGCGATGATTCGCTCCAATCTGCAACATCTACAAGCTTATCGTTATACTTTATAACCCTTCTCACTCCTTTCAATTCTGTTTCGCTTATATGTCAACATCTCTAATTTAATTCATCACACTTATCTTCTTCTAATTTAACAATCACGTTTCTTTTCGATTGGCAAGGAGTTATTTTATGCAATTCAAATTACCAAAAAGTTCCCGAGGTTAGGGGGGGGGGAAATCATAAGTAGTCCAACGTTATAACTTCCTTCACTTTTTAAAATTTGTATTCACTTATATGGCACCAATTCTTTCTAAACAGTTTTAGTTCTTATCAACGTCGCACTAGAAGCAACACGAAGGCTATTGGCGACGGACCTCGTAATTTTGAACCACGGTCAAGTGACGAGGAAGACACCTGAGCTGGCAACCCCCTCTCCTAACATTCACACCACGCCAACGGGAGGACTTTGGGCACCGACAGATTTAATGAGCATTAGCTCCGGCTACACGGTGGTTCTTTGGTGGCCAAGGATCGAACTCGCGATTGAAAGAAAACCTCCAGTCACGAATCCGAAGCCATGATCACTAGGCTACCGTGGCCTTCTAAACAGAATCTACACGAATTATTTTTAAAAGAAAGAAATAAAATTCTCAATGGGCAATAAATAAGTGATTAAATATTATTTTTGTAACAATAAACTGCAGATGATTGTATTAAATATTAAATTAACAATTTTTTTCCTTTTGGTGTTTAGAATATATTTGACCTAATTAATCAAACACAATAATGCAAATGAACCGTTTCTCGTTTTTCATTCTACTGAAGAAGTTACTATGCATTTGAGCGTGCTAAAATTAGTGTAAAATGTTTAAAAAAAGCCAAAATTATTTCGTGGGTTTTCTGCTTGTTTAATAGCATGACATAAGCAGATGCTTAATTAGCTCGTTCTCATTTCCTTCCAATTTATCCTCTCTTTTAAAAAGTAATATTAAAATTAGATTATTAGATTTCTGTAGATATCCGCTGCTAATTGGAAACAGTTGTATTAGCTTGATTTCTCATTAAGCTTAGATAATAATGACATTCTTTACAAATGAGATGATTGCAAATGAGATGATTACATAATTTCTTTCTCTTTCTGTCAACTCGAACATCATAATTAAATAAGTAATTTTCTAAAAATTACGCAGAAAGTAATATGGGACCTTTACTGTTGTATCTGAAAAATTATTTACGGATAAATATGAAAAATACAGCATTTGAATATTTATACTAAAATGTGTTTCTAGTGTGTGTAATCCGTAAAAAAAAAGTAAAATAAAAAAATCCTTTTCCAGTGTAAAATGTGTAATCCGTAGCATTTTTCATATATAAACACACACGCGTACAGACAAAGAAAATGTCATAAATAATAATAATATAACACATCATATTCAAGTAACCATGGACACCGATTACCTCGAATTAATGCAGATCTCATTATACCATATAGTGCGGTTTACTTTATCTTTACTCGTTAGAAATTAGCACGAAGATGGATATGAAAACCTTTTTAAATTCCTACTATTAGTTCACACTCTCCCTATATATATCTTGTTCAAATTTTCAATCGTTAATAAAATACTTTTTATTCATCACTCAAGATCAAATACATTTTTTTAAACTTGTAGTGGATGACACTCGATGTTAATATAGTTTTTTCAAATATTAATTAAATTTAATTGGTGAAAATGCAGTTTAGCCCAACCACTTGACATGATTTCAAAAATTGACAAACTTGGCGATTGGCAAAATACCGCCAAATAACTCCTGTCGCCAAGGGTGATTGGGCTAAACTGTATTCCAACTATTTAATTTACCGGATGCATTTATTTTGCCACTTAATATTGTGATTATATCATATGTATATGCATATTTATATTAACTGTAATTCTTTAATAAAAACTAATTAAAAAAAAATTTTCTTTGTTGACCTATATAAGTAGGACTTGACTTAATTTTTTTTTATATTACTTGTTTGAAGATGATTTTATAATTATTAACCCTGTATATATGACAAGGACACAGCACCCTAAAATGACTAGATTATAAAAATACTCTATTATATATATATATATATATAGATATATATATATATATATATATATAGATATATATATATATATTTAATTGTATGAAGTATTTTAAACATATGCAAACTTTTTTTTTAGCTCTAGCTACATTATTAGTTATTTAAAAGTTTCTTTAACAGTGTGTCCAATGATTCGATTGAATTTCAAACTTTTAAACTGCTTTTTCTCAACTTTTTAATTTTTATCACGTACTTAATATATTGAGACATTTTTGTAACTAATATAAGAATTTAAAATTTTTTCGGATTGTTTTGTGTAAATTGTCCGATAATTCTGTGGGTGAAATGATTATTTAGGTAAACAATAATTTTATGACAACAACAGAAATTAGAAATACCTGTTTTTTATTGTTTTATCTTATGTGCGATAAAAAAATAACTTGTAATTGTAAAACTATAAATATGATGGGTATAACCAAACCTATACTCAGAATTGTATGAAAAAGGATTAAAATTTTTAGAAGTAGGAGGAATTTGAAAAAACTGAAATATTTCAAAAAAATTCAATTACTTAAATACTCGTAATTGTTTGTTTTAAAAGAAAATTGTTTTTTTTTTTTTTTGTCTGAAATGCATTTTTTATGTGTGGTGAAGTACTGTTAGTATAAGCTTTGCTCGTTAATTTCCAGTTTTAAAAAAATGTTTGTAGGGTTTCATGTCCCATTAAAGTGATTTTTATTTATTTCCGTTTTTAACAAATTAACATGAAATCCATTTTTTACTGTTTTATGTTAATATCTTTCTCTGAGTTTTAATACATTAACAAAAAATATTTCTTTAAAATTTTTCAGTTTTGAGGAAAAGATAAAGCTAAGTCCGTTTTTACACGTCAAAGAGAATTGATTTGTTTTTATAAATCATTACATGAAATGTTTAAAAAGGGAAATTTGTTTTTATCTTTCACCAAAAAATTAGATTAAATACGTTTTGCATTAGTGTAAAAAAAAAAGAATACTCTTCAATTTTAAAAATTCTTTTTAAAACACACTTTTTTTAAAGCGTTTTCCCTACAAAATGTATTATACCCTCAGGCCTTGAACTTACGTTTGAATGACAGAAATAAATTTCACCTTTATTTTGCATGTTAAGTCAATTTCACTAGTCTTGCTGGAAATCAAATTTTTCAATCATAAAGCTATATAAATCATACTCTGAATTGAGATTTGCACTTTTTATGTTCTTGGAAGAATTTTTATGCGATTAGGCAATACAAAAAAAAAAGATATATTTCTTAAGAACTAGAATTACTGACACACATACGAAGTCAGATTATTGGAAAAGTTTCTTGTGAAATTCACTTACTTTATTTCACTGATGCCAGATTTATTTTATCTAGAAATAGATGAGTAGATTTTTTCCCCTCAGGTTTAAGCATTTTTTTTGTAAAGAAATGAAAAGAAAATCTAACTATAGGAGTTCTGTAAAATTATCGTCTTAAATATATCATTTAAGCTCCTTCTTTATATATACCTTCTTATTTATATTTATGGTGCCAAAGAACTCAGAATGACCTTAAAAATACAAGAACATTAAAATATATTGAATGCACATTTTGTACTTACACTAAATGTTAAATCTCAATCGGAATAATTTGTGACAGATATTATATTATTTAATTTGTGTGTATGATACATAAAATACAGATAATATTTATTTTATTCCCATTTTCATATGTTTAATATTTCTATAAAATGCAGACGATATTTGTCTAAAGTTAATAACATTATATTAAGTTTTGATGTTTTCGATCGTAAAATTGCAAAAAAAAATTGTTTTGTGGAATATTTATTATTGGATTAAATGGTACTATATATATAAAAAGCAAAAAATAAAGAAATGTGTTATAAGTAAGTGTTAAGTGTTTCTAAATTTTTTGGAGGAATTTTAGTAACCGTCAATGACATGTGATGTATTATTCTTTGAATGTTAATGTTCATATATTTATTAAAGATACAAGTTTTCGTTATTAAATAACGAGATTGACGCTGCTATAGAAGTACGCATGCTCCAAATGCCAGTGGCCTGCAGCTGTTTAGCTGCAGGCCACTCTTTCGAACGCAGATTTGTATTCTCTTTCGAACGCAGTGTCTCTCCCTTCTGTAAATATTTCCGTATATCCATAATCTTCATTTGTATGAAAGTTATTTTTTTTTGTTTCGCCGGAAAAATGAAAAGTAAGCATCGAATTATTGTAAAATGTCACATAAAACTTGGAAATCTCGCTGCAGAAACATATAATTTATTGAAAGAAGTGTATAGTAATGAATGTTTATCGCATACATGTGTTTTTGAGTGGTTTAAGTGCTTTCAAGAAAGCCAAGAAGACGTTGAAGATTATTCACACCCGGGTCCTCCCACGTCAAGAAAAGGGTGATAATATAGAAAAAAAATAAATCGATAATCTTTTTCCATCTGACCGTTGGTTAAGTATTCGTGCAATTGCAGAGACTGTAAGAATTGACAAAGAATTCACGAGGCAAATTTTTCCACCAATACAATGCGTCTGCTCATTCCACAATGTTTGTCAAGTGGTTTCTAGCCAAGTACAGCCAGTGTCAGACCATCTGCGTTATTCGCCGGATCTTGAGCCATGCGACTTCTATATGTTTCCTAAGGTGAAATTTGTATGACCTATTACCAACAATGGGAGACTGACACAGAACGTTGTAGAGATAGAGAAATTGTGTATATGGAATGACATGGGTGTGTATTAAAGTAAATATGTATGTCATCAAAATAAAATGTTTTACAGAGTCAATCTCGTTCTTTTACAGCCACACCTTTTAAAATCATAAATCTCCAGGACTTTTAAAGAATTTAGATTATTATCACTATTATTATTGCTACAATAGAAGTTAAAGTTATTAAGTTAAAATTAAAAAGAAAATTTTTACTGCCCTACAGAAATTTACTTTTCAAACATTTTAAAATTTTTGCTTCGTTACAATGAAATTTTCGTTTTTCTCTGCTCATACTGTTTGTTTCTCGCTATAAATTTTATCATCATTTTCAGTTAAATTATTTTCTGTTTTTTCCATAATGTTTTGGAATGAAATTTTCCTGTTGTATGTTTTTTAATACTCTATACATAGATTAAGAAAAAAAAAACATCTCTAATTTTTTTAAATAAAAATTCTTACTTTATCACTTTATAAAATAAATGATAGCGTTAGAAAAGTCACATTTTAAAATTTTACCTTCGTATGAAAATAATAGTTTTATATATAACTTTTTTTCTAGCAAAATATATTTATTTAAGACGAAGCTAATATATCTAATGAATATGAGTTACAAAACATAAAATCTCACAATGCTTGAAAGTAAATGCTTCTTCTGCATAGCATTAAAACTTAAAGAGTAAAAGAGTTATGCAAGTTGTCAATATTGTTATCTTACGTTACAAAAAATTAATCCATAACACCACTTAACATAGCATCATATGATTTATTTATTATTTTCTTGGACATGGTAGACGGGTGATCACAATCACGAGTACGTGTACAACGTTGTTTCTATCAAGTCGTAGGTTCGAGACCTGATACCTCTAAAGTCCATTCAAATAGCTAAACTGATATAAGTCAAACCTGTTAGAGTATCAATAGTCCTGCCGTTCAATATTGTGTGGAGTCTTGGAGAGAAAAGTACCAGCTCAGGTTTGATCGAGGTACTCGTCACTTGACCGAGAATTTAAAAATTATGACGTCATCTCCGATATCCCTCGTGTTGTTTCAAAGTGCGATGTTGCCATCCATCCATCCATCCATCCATCCATCCATCCATCCA
>BMAW01093294.1:55870-78707 GCA_019974015.1 Nephila pilipes
ATCCAGCCAGCCAGCCAGCCAGCCAACCAACCAACCAAACAACCAACCAACCAACCAAATTGTTTTTAGTTAATGTCTCATTTGAGTTGCGAAAAAGTCTACAAGCAATATACATCGTATCTTGCTATGTTGAATAAAATCTTTTGATGAAGATGACATTAGTACTAAAATTTCCTTTTGCCAACTCTTTTGACCGAAATGATGGGACAAATTCGAGGTCCACATAAATTGAAAATTCCACTGTCACCACTTTTCTACACGCCCATCTGAAGGTGGAATTGAGCTGAAAAAAAGTAACTCGCTGAAATGTTAACTCAGAAAAACGCGAAAAACTTCGTTTTTTTTCATTTATATATCTCAATTTTTAGATGTAATACTACAACTCATTTCGTTTCTGCACTGGATCTTAACCGATCTTTGCTTGGTAGTCTTAACAATGTATACCTATCGATATTACCTTGAGGCTACTCTTTCTCGGTTATAAAGCTTGGTAGTAAATTGCTCACCTTCTACAGTCATACCTAGCATCGCGGCACGCTTGTTGGACTCCTACATATTGGATAACCATTTCGTAAAGCATCACAACAAATGGTAGAGCTTTACATAGCAGGTGTAGTAAGCTCTGGGAGAAAAGGTAGCGAAAGTGGAGGAATGTAAGGAAGTCTACGCCAGCTGAAAACAAATCCACTTAATATTGCTTTAAAATAGAGAGACTAAACATGACTCTGAGAAATTTATTTTACCTTCCATATCTTTCTTTCTATAATGTAATTAATTGTATTGCTTTGAACACCTAATTAAGTATTATTTATCACAAGCAGTTTATAAGAGTATTTTTTTTATTTATTTTTCCTTGCATATTCTGTAGTGTAATGGAGTATAAAACAAAGACTGGAGTAACTCACTCGTTAGGTAATTATTTTAAGTAATATCCATATTTTTTAAAACGAAACTAATTCACTGGTTATTTATTAATTTTATCTTCTATTTTGTTTGTAATGTATGCGTAATATTGTTAATTTGATAAAAAAAAAGAGTATATCGTATATTAAAACTTCACTCAAATCAATCAATTACACTCTAGTATTAAAACTGAACTAGAGTAAAGTTGGTATAAATAGACAATTGTTTGACCAAATTCGATCAGACAGATTCCAAAACGTACGATTTTAAAGCTAAATTTTTTAAAAAAATTGCATATGTGTGTCTACCCCTCTTTTAATTCCACGCCTTATTTTTTTGTTGTCTGCAAATTTTTGACCTCCATCACTATGTGTGAACAAACATTTTTCAATGTTCTTTGCAAATGAATGAGTTTCATCTTAAAGTAAAATTAAGGTCTCTGAAATAAACGATAATTTCTGTGAGAGAACATTCAACGACTGAGCATAATAAGGTATCTTTAAAGAAGTTTTCGAACCTTAATGACTATAAAAATCCCTCACATATAACTAATAAGTAAATTTGAAATTCTGTTTGTCTGTTCATTACACAAATCCTCACCAATGACAACTCCAAATTGCTTAGAATATTTTGCTCATGTGTGGAAACAGCAGTAAACATATTCCCGCCATTTTTTCTGATCAAATTTATTTTTGATGACATTTTCTATATTCCATCCCCCCTTTTACCATTTTTTTGATGCAATTTTAGTTTTTTGAAATCAGTTAAGAACAACGAATTGACAAATTGTTTATGAAACTATTAGTGGCTGTTTTAAGATTCTTAAGCTGTAAATTCGTTCGATTTATTTGTTTTGATTACAGTTATCAGTAATGTTGTGTGTAATTCCATTTCCAGCTTTAGATCGCTTGATATGCATTATTTATTTATTATAGTATTTATTTTAAGTATTAACCCGTATGAAGAATAGTTATCTTAGCTGGTATGTATATACAATATCTCTCCAGTCAAGCGGTTCGGCAAATCAGAACACGAGCTTTCGTCATATTGAGTAACTTCAGTCGTTCGTCGATTTCCGTGTAGGAATTGAAGTTTTGACCCCTATTACCCTATGTTAACTTTAAATTTTAAGAAACTCTGTTTTTAATATTTAAAAAATAAACTTTTTTATATGATTTTTTAGTATCATCTTAGCATGAAACTCGGTAACTATGATAAGGAAGTAAATGACCAAATACCATAGGAGATGTTGAACTGAACTGTTTTTGTCTTAATTTCTATCAAAAAAATATTTTTTTTAAATATAGCAATATAAAAAACTTCTAACAATATAATTTCTTACAGCTGGTCTTAAAATCAATAACTTTTTAACTTAATGGTCCAAAAATATTCCAAAATCTACCAATAATATCTTATCAATAAGTTCTTAAATCAATATATTTGAGAGAAACGTTTCTTTGTATTCCGCATCGCAGTTACTGAACAATTTCAAGCAGAACAAATAAAAAGTTTCATTTTATTAGGTTAACTTTAACGCAGCTTCTTTAACATTACCGAAAAAAAAAATCTCCCCGAGACGTGTTCTAATACTTTAAATATTTAAAGAAACATTTGTTAAACATTACTCTAAGAAATTCATTTTTATGCTCCAATTCTTACGCTTTCTGTATTTGCGGTTCTCTTTCGACTTTTCATTCCAGTGTATTCAAGCATATTCCAATATTTCCTTCTTTTGATTTATGTGTTTTTTTTTTGCCATGAAACCATTTTCTTTAACGCTTATATTTTTGGTTTTTATCATTTTGACTACGTTCCAGAATAATCTGTGCCTACAAGTTGCAGTTTGGTTGAATTGTATGCAAAATAATTTCTTTTGCTCGATGGCTCATATGTTTCATGACATGCTAGTTCTTGTAAAATTTTATCTTTTCACATGGTTAAAAATAAATTCTATGGTTCAGAGCTTAGGTGAAAAAACTCAGATTCCATTTTTACTAAACGGAATAAATTATTTTTTAAGTTATATTTGTGTTGAAAGTGAAAAGATTTTACAAAGTAACAGAAAAAAGTAGATATGAAGGTCGATATTAAATCTGCGATGTTGGGCTAATACTCTTGACTCTTTTTCTCTTTTTTAACCTTGGTGACTTTTGGGTAATTTGAATTGCATAAAATAATAACTCTTTACCAAGCAAATGAAACGTGATTTTACAAATTGAATAAAGATAAGAAATTAATTAAATCGAATTATTTATATATAAGTGAAATATAATTGAAAAGAATAAGAAGAGTGACAATTGATAACAAGAAGCGGATAGATGCTTTTAAAGTCCATTGAAGTGAATTGCAGGAGTAGATCGCTTGCTGTAAATTTATTTAGCAGTGACTCCTGGTTAAAGAGTAATATGAGTCGTATTAGCTGAATTCAAACATATCTCACCTGTTGAAAATAAAATGGTAAGTAAAACCTTATTGTTTAATTCTAAGCAGGGTTAAAACGTGTTAAGAGAGATTAGAAGGAGAGTGAGTTTATATACGAGTGCTCTGGGAAGACAGTTTATAAATTGTGTTGTCTTTTTTCTGACGTCTCTTCAATTGGATTTGTGACCTTATTGGCTAATTGATTGAATTTAAGTTGTTCGTAATGTTTAATAATGAAGGACTGATGCTACAATACGTTCGTTTAAAAAGATAAGTTGTACGTAAATAAATCTCATTGAGAATACTAATCTATTTTCAAGGTGTTGCTATTAAATGACAATACTAACGATGTAAAAAACATTTTATTTTGATTTCACATATATTAACTTAACATCTTCGATATATACCCCTCCTCTATCTATAATAACGAATTTTCTAGTGTTCGAAATTACGGTCATTTCCGTAATTTGGTTTAGTTTAGTTTTCATTAACGTCGCACTAGAAGCAACACGAGGGCTATTGGCGACAGACCTCATAATTTTGAACCACGGTCAAGTGACGAGGACGACACTTGAGCTGGCACCCCCCTCTCCTAACATCCACACCACGCCAAGGGGAGGACTTTGGGCCTCGAACAGATTTAATGTGCATCAGCCCGGCTATACAGGGTTTTTTTTGGCTGCCAAGGATCGAACCAGCAACTGAATGAAAACCGCCGGCCTAATTCACGACCTTGACTACTAGGCTACCGCGGCCCGGTCATTTCCGTAAAATATGCGTGGTTAATATTGTTTCGGCTTAAAAAAAAATTATAACAGTGGTTTTCGGATCTTGATGCAAGTGCTAATTCATTTCCAAATTCATTTGATCGTAAAATGGGGGAGTTTCTCTCAGACTTTCAACTAGAATTGAATGACCTACATAAGAATAATATCCTAACAATGACGTTTAAAGAAATGGATGTAACTCAATTCTATAACTCTCTTTCGAAAGATAAAAAACGGCCTTTTAAAATCATATGTTCAGGAATTTATATCTTTATTTGGAAGTACTTACCAATATGAAAGTTTATTTTAGAAAATAAAGTATGGAGAATAGCATTACAGATCGTTATTAACAGTCCAGTGCCTTATCCAGTGCGATAAAATATATAATTCAGAAAAAAGTAATTACTTTCGTAGCAATAGTACAAAATTTAACTAGTTTTGAAAAAATGAACAATTATAAAGGGAAATATTGTGTTATTGTTTCATGTATTATTATGTGTATAGACAAGTATTATGTAAAATATCACTTGACAACAAAATAAATTGGAACTATTGTTTATTATAGTTACTGTATGAGTAGAATTACTCATGTAAATATCTTCGAGTTTTCGTACCTAAAAATGTTACGATATTACCATTTCCAAACTGGTTTCCAACCCGGGTTTAAATTGATTGATTAATCGTTTATTAATGCTGCATTTATGAACAATATGAGGGCTTTTCGTGACGGACAGCATCATTTTGATTTCCGGTCAAGTGAGGAGGACGATGACTGAGTTGGCACCTCCCTCTCTAAGACTCCACACTATACCGAGGGAGGATTTAGAGACTTGACAGATTTAACGTGCATCCTCCTCCATTACACGTATGTTTTTCAGTGAAATCAGGACTAGAACCCAAGACTCGATCAATCAAAATTGGTAACGAGTACGCGACTCTTACTAGTAGGTTCCACAAGCACTAAAATAATTCGAGATAAAAAAAACCCAACATTTTTAAAAACGTTTTTATATGGTGGAAAAGTTTATTAAAAATTATTTGGTGGTATTTTGCCAAATGTGGCTACCTTGGTCTGCTTTTCGGACTTAACGTTCAGCCAAAAAAGAAAAAAAAAAATCCGCCAAGTTTGGCAATTTTTGAAATCAAGCCAAGTGGTTGAGCTAAATTGCATTATTAAAAATATTGAAATATCAGTTAAAACTTGTCTCAAATATCTAAATATTGCGTTGTTTGGCAAGTAAAAACGCTTCCTAAAGTTTCAAAGCTCTAGCTTGATGGGAAGTTGGTTAAATTAATGATCGAAAATTTGAGGAAACACTGATACACACACAGACAGACACACACCAAGTGACAAAAAAACAAACCGTTGTAATAAGTACTAAGTCCTATTCTTATGGGACCTTGTTATTATAAACCTAGGTCTATTGACGAGGACGACACCTGGAAGCCACTCCATCTTTAAAATTTCCACACTATGCCAAGGGAGGGCTTGAAGTATCGAAAAATTTAACGTGCATCGATTTCGCTCTGTTGGGGGTCTCAAAAAGCATCAAAATTTGAAACTACGACTGGACGAAAGAAGGCTGGTAGCGAGAACGCTATTTTACCGGTAGAAAACCGTTGCCACCAAAATGATTACCAGACCTTGTTTGAAGTTAAATAATAAAGCTGATGATTTCAGAACACATTTATTGTTTTCTACATACACCTAAATGCAGTTCAGAAAAAAAATTATGGTGTTTGGTAAATACTTTATTATTCAGAGGGAACTTTAGCTAAACTATCTACTTTTGGCGTTCTAAGAAAATTAGGAATACGTGACCGATTCAACGGGATATCTGGCTTTTATGAAAAGAAATGCCCTTATTATACTGTCACTACGGAATCTCCTGTAATACTGTAAGGAAGTACCTCGGAATTTATTAAAAGAAACTCCCAACAGATTCTGAAAATATGCTACGAGAACTAAACGTAAGAGATACTAAAGAAGAATTCTGAAATACTTACATGGTAATTCCCGGAATGAAGGAGGTTGAATAAGCAATTCTTTTATATGGGAATATAGTCGCTCCCTTTAAGATGCTGTAGTTGGAATCCATGTTAATTAAACCACGAGTTTAAGTACTAATAGAAATTGAGCAATAATATAAATTCCAACATCGATATGGAATTTTAGCTTTACGTTTGCTCTCTTTAAACACTTTAAAAAATTACTAAGGAAATTACTTACACAAGGAAAAAATCTTTGTAGCTCTTTAATTTTATCTAATAAAAAGGGTTGAAGGTACAACTAATCTTACTAACGGCAAGATCTTGAAAATGATCTCTTAAAAAAAAAAAGCCAAACTGAAACATTTCAGTATTCAGGATTCGTATCAAATCCAAACATTCAAATCCAATTCCAACTAATAACAGATTTTCAGAAAAACTCTCTGATTGGTCGAGTGGGGCCATGATAACTTAACGGTAATGATTATGGACTCGTGATCGTCGTTGTTTTCGTCGAGTCATGAGTTCAAGCCTTGATGTCTCATTGTATTGTGGGCGTGTGTGAATATGAAGGTTATTGGCTCAATTGCCAGATGTGGCTATGCTGCGCCAAACAAGATGTAACTGTGGTTCAGACGTCAAAAAATTGAAAAAAAAAAGACAAAAATTGGTTGACAAGAAAGAGGGTTGAAAATAGAGAAGGTTCGCTAGGGTAAACCGGGGTTGTGTCACCCGTGTTTTCCAAAGACAATAAGCCTCACAGGAAAGAAAAATATCCCTGGGGTCTCGAGGTCCTGATGCCCACACTCACCTTTAGAAGGCAAGTCCCTGAGGTCCCCTGATACAATCCCCTGGGGAAGGGTGCCCAACTATACCCCCAGATGTTGGGTACCCATTTTAGTCGCCTCTTACTACATGCATGAGCTCAGTGGGACTATTCTGTTATACCCGGGATCCACATGGGTCACAGCGGGCTGATGCATGTCAAATCTGGTGGAGGTTCATAGTCCTCTCTTTGGCGGGTTGGGGAAGTTTGGAGAGGGAGGCGCAAACTTGGGTGTCTTCCTCGTCATCTGAATGAGATTCAAAATTATGAGGTTTGTTATCAATAGATCTTGTGTTGTTTCTGAATGCGACGTTAATATAAATAACCACTATTCAGTTGAGTACCAGAAATAATTAACGCAATCAAATTATTTAATTTCGTTTCAAAAGATTTCTTTTTTTATTTGAAAAAGTAATGGTTACTTAAAGTTATTGGACGAGATGTATATTTAATTGATATTAACGGTGACAATTTGTTTTAATTCATAAGACAAAGTTTATTTATATAATTCTATAGAATTGAATCCGATACAAAATCAAAGTAATACCAATTTTGAGAATGGAAAACGAAATTTTTAATGATTTTTATGAATTAAAGAGTATAATTAATAGCCATTTCATGAAATGTTTTTTGACTAATCTAACAAACGATATTTTGAAAAAATTGGTGTATTGGCGTGAAGGGCGAGGCTGAATACTCCAACTATTAAGCTTTGGCTTCAACACGAATGAAGCACATTAGCGCTTTTTAATCTAGTACATTAGCGATCGTCAATATAGTTTTGACGAAAATACCAAAGACAAATATCTTTTGATAAACAATGAACCGATCAAACATGAATTTAGTGTGTTTATAAACATTTTAAACGATATAAATACAACAAAGTGTTTCATCATTCTATCTATGACAAAATTAAAGTCAGTGAACATTAAGTTAATAGAATATTTTTGCATTGATTAAAGCACAGCACAAAAGGAAAATCAATACAGTGCAATAATAATTAAAACAAAAAGTGTGTTGATCTACTTAAGTCATATAAAATTAGTTATGTTAGTATTAGAAAACCACTAGCTGGACTTCGAGAACATTTTTCTATACAGTACACTATATATACACATTTGTAATATTACACAAACGTAATATGTAATATCTGTAAAACAAGAAGCACTAAATTAAAATGAAAACTGATAACTGGGACAAACACTGGGCGATAATGCGAGTTGTACTATGTTGCGACCTGGTGTTCAAATCAACAGATTCCTTAAAAAAATCCGTCAGCACACTGCCTGATTGTTCCCGAATCATTGAACGTTTAGAACCATCAAATGCAGAATAAAAGAGTACTCATGTCCCCAACTGTAGTCGAAATAGTCTGGATGGTTGTTGGAGCTCTTAGGTCTTACGGCCTTTTATCTCCAGTCGTCATGCAGTTCAATGAGTTGCTCCGGCCTGTTAATTGCCCAAGAAACTACAACATTAAGAGAAAATTTAAAAAGTCTCCGCCTCTTAAAAAGAATTTACAATTAAAAATATTAAATTTAGAAAATTACTTGAGAATTTAAAAGAAAACACTAAAGAATTGCTATTAGTTGGAATTTTTTTTGTGTCGAGAGAAAATTAATTGACTGACCAATCAGGGAGCAACCTCTCCGCCTGGTGAAGAACCAGAGAGGAAACATTTTCCAAACCATTTGAGCCGTAGCCGAAAATAGTTTGATCTTTTAAAAAATATTTTAGATTAGTTGGGCTTGGAAAAAATTTGAAAATAATGACTGTGCAAAAATTCTAATCCCAATGTACTTATTAATTTTCGAAAACTTAAGAAAAGTACAGTATTCTTTCTGTAATCCGTTCCTTTACCTTTTCGGCGTTTTCTCACAGGTAGGCAAGGTTTGCAGACGTTACTTTATTCCTCCAATGGAATAATGTAGACAATCTATTTAAAACAGTAAATTTTTTATAGTCAGCTATTTCGTGTATTTGACGCTATAGTAGTGCGTTCTGTATTAAATTGTATACGGTAATGCATAGTTTTTGTTATTTAAATACTTATTATAAGTGATTTTCAATAATTCAGCGTTTTCGGTAGTCCAGCTCAACTCTGGTCCGATATCTGCCGGATAATCGAAAGAGTTCTGTCTTACTTATGCGACAACAGGAGCTCTAAGAAAACATTTATCTTAGTTTACAGAGAAAGCAGCAGAATGAAAAAAAAAAAGGCTCTCTGAGTTGAATTAAATCCAAAGGAATGCTGGACTTCATGGAATTTTATGCCTTTCCGTGGATGGAATGAGAAATTAAGTGTGAATTCGTAAAAGAGAATTCTGTAGGACGTTTGACGAATACATGTGTAAAAGGAAAGTTTAGCGATCCTCGCCACTAGAATTTTATAACACGGCTTAGAAAGGAAGAAAGTGATTCTATTTCAGGGTATAGAAATTTTCGCCACCGGTATTTCGTTCTTGAACTATTTGTGGGTAATCTTTGAGCATTTTGAGGGGGTGTTATAACTTAATATAGGGTTTTCCCGAAAACATTTTTGGAATAGGTCGGAATTTTAGACTATCGATTTCTTTTTTTTTTTGAATTATTGTGTTATGAAAGAGTCCATGTTAACTGTTCGAAGTAATGCATTTTGAACCTGTAGCGTGAATTGATTGGTTGGTTTTAAGGGACATAGGCTAGTCGTAGTACGAATTTTACAGAATAACTTAAATTGCTTCAAACAATCTATGAAGTTACTGATAGCGTAATTTTATTGGACTTAAATAAGTACGAATACATATTTCTAAATTTCTTCCATTATTTTTCCGAATTTCTTCTAAAAAATGATTGATTATTTATTAACTTTGCACTTAGAAGCAACACGTGAGTTATTTCGGATGGAATACATTATTCTAAATAGCGGTCAAATGACGAGGATGACTCCTGAAATGGCACTCCTAGATAAAATAATTATGGTTTAGAAATGTTTATTTTCCCAAATCTTAGATATTACTTTATGAAATACAGTAAACTTTCCATGTTCTAGAGTGATTATTTCAACAAAAACAGCATGGGAATGGTTGACTGTGTATCAACTTTGAACAAAGTAGCAACCTTATTGAGGAAGGACCTCGTAATTTTAAGCTTCAGTCAAGTTACAAGAATAATAACTGACCTGGCACCTCACTCTTATAACTTCTACACCACTGCAATATGAGAACTTAGATCAACGACATAAACACTCAATTTGACTGACTGCCTCCGTAGATGTGTCGACCTGGTTATGAGTTCGCATACAGCGCTGTTTCCAATGAATCATTGGTTCGAGTCCAACGTGTAATAGACATGATACACTATAACTCCATTGAGGTTTTCATAGGAGGAAATTTGGAAATTTAAAGAGTGGAGTGGCAATTCAGCACTGTTCTTGTCACTTAATTGAGACTCAAAATTGCCAGATCCATCGCCAATAATCTTCGAGTTGGATCTTTAAGTGCTATTAATCAATAATCAATTAATGGCTGGCTCGACTGAAACATTTCCGACTACGATATTATGGCCATGATCACTCGGCCATCGAACAATGATGCACTCTTTTTTTTATCAAATTAAAATACAAAGCAAGTATTTGAGTATTATTTATAAATCATCACTATTATCGGAGTTTTAATTCAAACATTTACACTTTTTCTCATCAATTATACCGCAACATCCTGTCTTTCATGGAATTATTGATTTCGTTTATCGAGTTCCCAATCTTGATCAATTGATACTTCATCCCTTTCGTTTTCAATGAGCTTCCCAATTAATGTGCGAAACAATAAAAGAAGGAGTTCTTCGAAGCAGAAGAGGAATAGAGATTTCGAACTGAGATTAATGCAACCGCCGTTACTTGATGAGTAGATTAATTAATTTTATGCAAATATTCGTTATGCTTAGTTCTTTACGAATAAGGATCTGATGGAAATCAATAACAATTTTTCGATGCTATTTGCACACACATTTGCCTATTCTTTCCTTCTTTTTATCTCCACGTTCCGTGAAAAAGATTTAATAAGGCTCCGATATCAACCAACGAATAAAAATCATTCCAGCCCTTTCTGAGACGAGACGTGATTATAATGGGATATAAGGCACTATTATTACAATGATATTGTGTAAAATTCTTTTTTTCCAACTACGATGCACAAAATGGTAGTTATCGTGTTTCGTATTTTCGCTTCTACTATTAATACTATGGAAAGCAATTTGACGCTTCAATTATTTCTGAGATGTTTTTTCATTGTTGATACTTTTATGATCTTGAACAAAACGCAAAGGATTATTTTAAATTTTAGTTTGGAATTTCTAAAAAAAGGCAATTTTCTTCTTAAAGGAATTTCATCTGCTATTTTCATTTTCAAAGTGAGACATTCTATTATTACGTTCTACACTTACAGTAAATTTTGCAAGTAATTTTATGAAGAAATTAGCTTTATGCATGTAATACGCTATAATATTTATCGACATATTTAAATGAATTATAAAAAATAATTAGCCACCTAAGGGGCTATTGTTTTAGGTGGGATGTTTTAGCGTACCAGATAACTTTTCAATATTTTATTGTTTCCTTTAATTTTAATCATATTTAACTTAAATATATTCAATTTAATAATTTATCGTTTGATTTAATTTTAATTACAATTAGTTTAAATATATTCAAGTTAATAGTTTATCTTTTCCTTTAATTTTAATATCGGAAAAGTATACTATTATCCATTTCTCGATATATTTCATCGTTTAATTTAATTCTTATATTTAATTGAGTAATTTAATAATAATTATTTTAAAAAAGCCCACTTTGGGTAGCTAAATCTGTTCTCTGCAAAATTATGCACAGAACTTTAGATTTTATTGAGTTTTTTTGTTTTAATTTTACTTTTCAAAAATTTATCTAATAGTAATTGACTTTAATTCTTTATATTTTATATAACTTTAAAGAGTCAAAATGGTTTCAAAAAATGCATTTTTTGACCGTCTTTGAAAAAGAAAATATGCATTGATTGATTGATACTCCAATAAACTTTTTTTTTAAAAAAAAATATGAAAGAATTATCTTTCAAATTATAATAAGAAATTTATGTGTAAAAAAGATTTGACTGTACTAGTTACCCAATACTTGAGTTTCAAATGCAAAAGATTGAAGCATTATATATTAGAAAAAGTATAACACATCGATCAATAACTCCCGAGTCTAAAATTGAAAACAACATTTTTTTTGCAAATTTTTTTTTTTATTCATCAACATAACACCTTTTGTTAATCACCTTTTAGGGTGATACAATCGTTCCAACGCTTTTCCAAATCTTTTTTTTTTTTTTTCCCCTCCAATTTTTTTTTTTTTTTCGCAAGAAATCTTTTTTGTTGCGAGTAAATAGCGATAAACAGCTTTCTGAATCATCGACTCGTTGCTGTTTTTGTTCCATCGAAAGCAATCGCAGCACCCACTTGGAAAAAACCTTTTTCACTTCACTTCAAAAAACCTTTTTCCTGGTCCGATCGACTTAAAATTTTGACACGTTTCAAGCAAAGGTTAGTACTCTAGAAAGATTTGGTTACTGGTTTACTACGATTGCCATCTCTGGGTTAGTCTCGGGAGTTATTGATTGATGTGTTAATCTGCTAGATATCCAATAATGCTTTTTGTGAGCCTAAGTTATAAAACAAAAAACTCATGAAAAATATAATCTCTATGATACAAATCAAAAACGACAAGGCATTTTACTCCTGCAATGAAGTTGAAAGGGGAGGAAAAGTAAAATATCCTTGTAACGTTACACAGAGTGCAGCCCTAAGGTGACCAATCGTCCTTCTTTAGGAAGGATAGTACTTCTTTTGTACGTTCAGTCCTTTCAAACAAAGGTTCGTACTCTAGAAAGACCTGGTTACTTGTTTACTACGAGCGCCATCTCTGGGTTAGTCTCGGGAGTTATTGATCGATGTGTTAACTACAGGAATAGAGACCATAAATCATTAACTAATTCTAACATAATATTTTTTTGTTTTTATTTCAATAATAGTAATCTGTGAATTTTTAGTTATTAAATAAAAGTTGCTCAAAAAAGATACTCTTATATTGAATTTTATAACTATAATTCATAGTCTTCTCTTTTAATATAAACTGCTGTTTGTAGAAAATGCAACACCATGAAGGAATCATCAGAATCAAATGAAATTCGCAGCAAATGTCAATTATAGGATATTATGCAAATTAATAAAGTTTCAGAGCCATCGCGCGTGCGCGGCGCGCGCAGCGCCCTCTGAATTGATGCTGAAAGCGTATAAATAAAGTGCTGTAGCGGGACGTTGAAAAAAAGTCTATGATTATTTGTTAGTGGCAAACGTTTAGTGAGACCTGAGTATGCCTCCACGACGGAAGAATAAGAAATTCAAGCAACTTACGGAGTTTGAACGAGGGAGGATAATCGGCCTTCGAGAAGGAGGATTTTCCTATCGCGCAATAGCAGCTCGTATGCAGCGGAACAGTTCCACAGTGATGCGAGTTTGGAAGCAGTGGACCGACGAGCACCGAACAACTCGAAAAACAGGCACTGGACGACAGAAGGTGACGTCAGAGCGCGATGATCGACACCTGCTCCGCATGGCGGTGAATGATCGCACAGCTTCCTCCAGGCAGCTGGCAGCACGTTGGTCTACTGCTACAGGTGTACAATTGTCGGCTTCGTCAATTCGTCGTCGTCTGCTGCGCCGTGGATTGCGTGCAAGGGTGCCTTTATACAGGATTCCCCTCACGGCGAATCATCGACGGCTGCGTCGGCAGTGGGCTCTTGAGCACAGAGACAGGCGAGCTGATTGGCACCAAGTTGTCTTTTCAGATGAATCACGCTTCAATTTGTGGACCCATGATGGCCGTGTTCGTGTTAGACGTTATGCCGGTCAACGCTGCCTTCCTGAGTGTATTATTGAACGACAAAGTGGTCGAACACCCGGAGTTATGGTCTGGGGTGCGATTTCGTATCATGGACGATCCAATTTGATACGAATTGAGGGTAATCTCAATAGCAACAGGTACGTCCGTGAAGTGCTACAGCCCGAAGTCGTTCCTTTCCTTCAAGGCATCCCTGGAGCTATCTTTCAGCAGGATAATGCACGCCCACATGTTGCGCGGACTGTTCGAGACTTCTGTTCAGCACAACGCATGCAACTTCTTCCTTGGCCTGCTTATTCACCGGATATGTCGCCTATTGAGCACGTGTGGGATATGGTTGGTCGGCGTCTCGCTCGTGATCCGCGTCCTGCAGTTTCCAAAGACGAACTTTGGTTGCGCATACAAGCGATATGGAATTCTCTTCCTCAAGCAGATATTCAACATCTGTTTGACTCCATGCCACGTCGTATAGCAGCACTTATTGCAGCGCATGGTGGCTGCACCAAATACTGATTTCGGACGCTTAATTTGTTTCTTTTGTTTTGAAAATTTCATCATTTATTTGTATCAGTACAAGTCGTTTCTGCATTAAATTTCATTTGATTCTGATGATTCTTTCATGGTGTTGCATTTTCTACAAACAGCAGTATAGTTGAGAAAATTTTAAATTTTGATCGGCGTGGTGTGGATGTTTGGAGAGGGAGTTTCCAACTCAGATGTCGTCCTCGATACTTGTATGAGACTCAAAATTATGGGATCCGTCTCAAATGGGCCTAATGTTACTACTTAGAGTAACATTCTTAAGCAATCATATCAATTCAATTTCAAATTTTGCATTTTTTTCTTATTTTGCTGTTTAAAATAGAAGTTACCACATGGATCCCGTAGATATAATATTTATCTGAATTTGATCAAAAGAACGTTTGAAAATTTAATTTAAATTTATAACCAAACATACCACCCCATTTAGAAAAATATATGTATTTGCTTTTTCCTCTAAATATGATTTTAAGGTTATGGTACACTTTCCTCAAAATCAGCTTTAAGCATAGTTCTGATATTTTCCAAGTTATAAAATGAATTTATTTCCTACACATAAAGCATAATTGCTTAATTTTCTATTGCAAACTTACCAATTTTGAGTACTACACAATATTTGTATCAAAATTATGGAAAACATTTACCATGATATATAAAAGTTTTATATTTGATTAAATCCAATTTTTTTTTATTTCATTATCACGTACAGAGTATAAAATGTTGTGTTTATTACGGTATGTTCTAACCGAAAAATCCTCGTTTTCAAGAAAATTTTCGAAATTTTTTTATGACTTTTTATTAAAGCCAGTATATTTATTTTTTTAAAAATGGTTTGCATTTTAATCTAGGGTTGTTAGAAACTAAGTTATAGCTGAAAGTTCAATTTAAAGCCACCGGAAGTGGAATTTTTCAAGACTGAAACTAAGCCATAGAAATGTAAACAATGCATTTTAAACAACTGTTTCCTCATTTTTGACAGATGTAAATGAACAATTTAATTTTTAAATACATAATTTACTTTTATCTATTTATTATCGTCATAGGTATATCTGGAAACTATTTCTTCACTTAATTTTGATTCATAGATTTGCATTTTCTGGAAAAAATACGATTAAAATTTTTTTTGATGATGAAAAATCTCATTTCATGAAAAGTATTTCATATATTCAAACGAAATTTTACCACAATATTCTGTATATCTCTAAATATGTCGTGAACCTCAAGAATGGCTTTTAAATATATAACTATTTATTTTGGAGCTATTTTTATTTAAAAAAAGTGATGTATTTTTTTGTAAAATCATGTTGTGTTATATAAGTTTTGGTAAAATTTAGTAAGTTTAAGAGATTACTGTGTGCATGTTTCCTGCTTCACAAAACAGATCATATTGTTGAAACAAAAAGTGAAATATACTCAACGTAATTTGTTATATGAATTTTAGATAAATGTCAATTTTTACTAAATTTTAATCAAATATGGCTAAAATTTGAAAAATAAAATAAAGTTCAGTACAATGACTTTTGAATTCACCATTTCAGGGAGCATTGTTAATAGAAAAATAAATGTTTCACTAAAATTTAATTTTTTTTTTGAAAAAAACAAATGCTCCGAAGGTAGGCATATGCCTTAATGTTGTGCAAATTTATAAGTTTATATAAATTCAATAGTTTATGCAAGAGGTACCTAAAATTAACAGCATGATTACGAATAAAATGCAGCTATTGATTACTAATTGCTCATGCATAATTATTTATGGTTATATAAATATTATTTTCTTTAATAAATAAGCTAACAAATGTACTGATATTTCATTGTAAAAATAAGACTTCCATTGCCTTTAATTTTTTAATTAAGTAGTAGCTGTAACCTAGTGGTCCCGGTAGAGCACTCTCGTCTGGCGGTTTTCGTCAAGTCGTGAGTTCATGCCTTGACACCACTTGAGATCCACCGTGTAGACCTGGGTGATGCACGTTAAAGCAATCGAAGCTCCAAGTCCTCCTTTGGGAAGTTGTGGTCATTAGAAAAGGAAGGCTACAGCTCAGGTGTCGTCCACGTTACTTGACCAAGGTTCACACTTGCGAGATACGTCACCAAAAGTTTAAAAGAAAAGTAAAAAAGTGAGAAATTGGAAGTATTAGAACGATGACGTCGAAAACGAACGTCGTTAGTACTATGATGCATCTGTAAACAAATTACTGGATTATGTTTTCTTTTGATTTTAGGGGTTATGTTTTATTCATTTGTTCTTTGCTCTAATATGTACTGTTTTTGTTATTCTATTGTGAAAATTTGTAAAAATGTTTTTTGCCAATAAATGTTGAGTGTGGGGGTGATTGTCTCCAAGGAGCCCGGTTTGTAGCTTCAAACACTTTGGGTGAGCTCGGTCTGCTTGGGCATTCTGCCTACAACCTTCACGTTGATTTTCAGAAAGACTGTAATAAACAATAAATTTTTAAAATTTTTTAAGAAAATTGCGGATTATTTAAATTTAAAATAAAGTAAGCTCCTTTTTCCCCATGAAAGGTGGTAGCCTAGAGGTCATGGTTTCGGATTCGTGGCCTGCGGTTTTCGTTAAGTCGCAGGATCGAACCTTGGCCGCTAAAACCCCACCGTGTTGCCGGGGCTGTTGCACGTTAAATCTGTCGGGGCCCAAAGTCCCCCTTTGGCGTGGTGTGGAAGTTAGGAGAGGGGGTGCCAGTTCAGGTGTCGTCTTCGTCACTTGACCGAGGCTCAAAATTACGAGGTTCGTTGCCAATAGCCCTCGTGTTCCTTCTAGTGCGATGTTAATAAGAAACTGAACTAAATCCCGTGAAAGGTGTCTCATTAGACATTGTGATTTTAAATAACATTTGTTTAATCGGGATTGCGATGGGGAATAAAATATGATGGTTAGTTTTATTAACGCCACACTAAAAGCAACAAGAGAGCTGTTGGTGATAGACCTCTTAATTTTGAACCACGCTCAAGGGACGAGAACGAAAACTGAGCTGGAGCCCCCACTTTTAACTTCTTCACTACGCCTACGAGAGGACTTTGAGCCTCTACAGATTTAACGTGCATCAGCCCCGGCTGTACGGTGGGTCTCTAGTGGCCTCATAGCTCGAGAATACGTCTTGACGACTACCATGACGACTAAGTTACCATTTCCATGAATTAAATATAAATGTGAAAAAAATATTTCGTTACTTCTAATAAGAAACGATGGGACAAAGCGTGCTGAAGCGTAATGCAATGTATGCTTACTTTAAGAAATAATTATGTTTTACTTACATTTATTCTCTTACACAAAATTTTATTCATTTAACAACTATAAAATGTTTGTAAATGCTTTTAAATGAACGACCATGCTCAAAATAGGTTTTGAAAAATAGTCTTTAAAAAGGTTTTCGTTCTATCGTGAGAGAGGATGAGTTGTGAGAGGCCTTATAATTGTCTAATTTTTTTCCCCGAAGAAATACTGAATAATAATACACTAGAGCTGCTGAATTTCCTAAAGTGTACTTTAACAGTATAAATAAGTTTCAAAAGACCTGCTATGGCGAAAATTAATCATTTGGGAAATTTTATTCTACTTTAAAAAGGCTTATTATTTACTTTAAAAAGTAATTAGTTTATTATTATTTACAATAAAAAGTGATTTTTTTTAATTACTTGCCACATTGCATTTATTTCTCTGACGATTGCATGTATTCAGCGTATAAATATATACGTATTCTGCTATACCTCATTATTCTCAATTAAATGTATTATGTTTATTTACTTTTTTTTAAAAGTATTTGTTTCCTTTTTCTAAAGTTGAATTACTGTTCACTTGTAGAATTTTGCTTATTTTTGGTTTATACCATTAATGATCACTTAATTACTGATATTGCGATTATTGGAACCGTTAAACAATTTTAAACACTCTTTACTCAGTTCAAAGTCTGGGACAGTATTTAAATTGCCTTATCTCCACGTTTTTGTTTTTCCTTTAATTCTTTTCTTTTGAGACTTTGTTTGGACAGCTTTGTTTAAACTCAGTTTTAATTTTTGATTAAATGTTTACATTTGTTTTGAATTTAAATTAAGATGTTTAATTTGTATTTCAGTAAGAGTTAAGGCTTTTTTTTAAATTTTATTTTGTAATTATAAATTCAGTACGGTATTTTTAATTTGAAATTTTCAATTATTTTGATTTTTTTTAATTAATTTTCAGTTAATTTTGTTGTATTTGTAGCTTTTTAGTTTTAATAAAATTTTCAAATTTGCTTTTCAGAGGTAATAATTTGTAATTTTGTAATTTTTAAATAATTTAAAATTATGTGTAATTAAGATTAATAGGCGGTTCGATAAAACACGTATACTTTCAGATATTAAAATTCTTTATTTGTTCATGATCAAGGAGATTAAAATAGTATGCTCACTCGTCTTACAAACCGATGCTAGATTGATTTAATTTAAGGTTGGATTACATAATTATTCAAATTCCTAGTATAGCATTCTTTTCTTTAAGCTTCGATTAGAAGGAAATGCATGAAATAGTTCGGGCTATGACTGTAAAAGGAAATGAAATAAGATTGGAATTTGAAGTGCTTGCATGATGTTTGCAGGGAAAACAATTGTTGAACGACATATGCGAATGTGTAAGATTAAATGGAAAGTAGAATTTTGTTTAAGCTAATAAGAAATTAGCTATCCTTATATTTACAAAGATATATATTGTGTATATATATATGCAATGATTTAACTTTAATTTAATAATTTATTTTTATAATAATTTAATTTTCTATTCTATCCTATTCCTCCTAATTCAAAAGTAAAGAGTTCATTTTTATTTCCTGATCCCATTCCAGTTTATCCTTTTATTTTTGGATCACGCGCTCATAAATTTTGCTCAATGCATTTTCCCCATGATCGTAAATCTGTTAGAAATAATCCCTATTAGACTCACTATCTTTTGCGGATATCCCCGAGAAACCCTACACCTGAACTGTGAGATCATATCACATGATAAAATGTCCCTAGAAAATCCCAACTACATAATTTGTTGCACAGTGAAAAAGCATCCCTCTCTGTTGAACTTTTCTGTAATCTTCATATGCTCTTTCGCTTCGGCCTTGGTGGCTGAAGTCAAAATAAGTTCATCAGAATGTAACGTTCTCTCTGCTAGAATGAATAAATAATCTAATAATGAAAAAAAGTATTGTTCATTTCGGTCATGCATTCGTAATGTTTTATTATATAACGATAGAACAAGCTCTTAATTTTTTTTCATATACATTTACATTTAATCATAATCACGTACGCACAGAGACATAATTGAACGAACGCGCACGCACAGACACAGACACACAAGAATTTGGGTAAATGCTATTTTTTAAGAATCCACAAAACTAGGTGTAGTAGTTTTCTTTCTATTTTTCGCTTTGTCTAATAGAATAAAAATTGTAAAGATGTAAATAAAGTTTGTATGTTAAATCGAACCAATTTATTATAAGGGGGAAGAACATTAACTCCAATTTCGTCATTAAGATTAAGAGCTTTGTTTCAGAGACATAATATTTATTCAAAGGCCCTGTATACATTATCTACAAACACTTCTTGTCTTATTTGAGAAATAGTTAACAGCGCCATCTCTAGGCGTAAACAACCTTACCACACTGGGTAATCACAATTGTGCGTCTTCTTAACACTTGGGGTCGCAATACAGTTCCAAATCCATGAAATGAACTGTAAGAAACACTTCTAAGAAATCGAGGAAAGAAATTTTTTAAGAAAATTAAAATTGTAAGTGAGAAGAGTTATAATACAATGAAATGATTTGGAAAATTCATGATTTTCTATGCTTGTTTGCCTTTTATTCTGAAATGTATATTTCACGAGTGTTGTATGACAGAAAATAAAAATAAAAAAAAAACTTTTGTTGTAAATATCTGTGTAAAAATAACTTTTCATCATGTAATATGTTCTCTTTTAACTGTTGGCTGTTCGTGACCATTCTCTCCTCTAACCTATGGGACTTTTTAGTAATTTGAATTGCATGAAATAACAATTCCTTGGCAACTAAAAGAAAACGTAATTAGGAATATCAGACGAAGTTAAAAATTGTTCTGAATTGAATTAGGGACAGTGATATGTAAACGAAATAGGAGTGAAAGTAACGGAAAGAGAGATAGGTGATAACAATAAACTGATATATTTTTGTAATTTGGGGTGAATTATTGTAATTGATCAATTAGATTGAATCTAGTTGTAAGTGACCTCTCATTTTAATAATAGGAATCGAATCTGCTATAATCGAGAAGGGCGTAAATCGAAATGAGTAATTTGGTAAACTAACACTTTATTATTAGAATATGAACTAGGATTAAATGAATTAAGAGGGGTTCGAGAAAGATAGGTACTAGTTAGAATATTCAGTGTTCATAGTAAATAAAATATGTTGACTTTCACAGGTGTATCTTTAATCGATGTTTTGAATTCATTGACTATTTTAAAATTGGATGTGGAGTGAAATTATGAAGGAAATACGTATCACCTTTAAAACTTTTAAACTTAACAAACTGCATGTGCTATATTATTTTCATAGTACTATTTTTTTAATATTTAGAAGAACTCTCACACAGTCAATGATTAAAAAGGAAATGAAAGTTCAACACATATAAAATTAAAGTTATAATTACAGATATAAATTTCTTGCTTTATTTCTTTATGGTGGCAATTAATATTTATGATGATAAAAGTATTTGTATAAAAGCTATATTACTATTTATACTTTGTATGTTTACGTGAATTCCATTTCCCATACGGCAAAAAATATTACAATTCCTTCAATTCATTTTAAGTATTGTAATTGATTTAGAAATAACATTATTAAGATATTACTAAAATATGCTTATATGGCATTATAAAGAGATGTTAATATATTTTTCATATTCATAAAGTTTATTTACTATTATTAAATTAAGATTTCCTGTTTATCTGAATTTTTTAAAACTTTAAATAGCCATCAAAATGTTTTACTGAACAATGAAAACATATCAGAAGACTTATTTGAATTTGATTCGGCAAGCATTGAGTTTTCTGTCACATCCATTATTCATACATATTTCCTCAGGGCACTAGTATATTTCCCTCACAAAATGTTATGCCCAGATTAGGAAACTTATATTTATGACCAACTACCAAAAAGGCCATCAAATAACTCATAATTCACCTTGAGGAGCATTTCTAACTGCCATTATTTTAAAATGAGGCTTAAATTTAAATAATGAAGGTGTACCGTGTTTTAATTTGTGTTATTTGCATGCTCTCAAGAATTACAAACAAATATTTTCATACCTTAAAAATGAATTTAAACACTCTATAGTACAGATTTAAAATAAATAGTTTTCTAAACCACTTGTTCAACGAATTGGAATGGGTAAAATTTATGTATTAAAATGAAACCTTTATACATTATTGTGATATGCTAAAGTCCTATTAAATATTAAGCCCATTAGGGCTGTGATTTAATTTGTAGGTTTGCTGCGTTTTAATTTTTGTTGTCTTTATTCTCCCAATAATTATAAATATTAGTACTTTTCCATTTCGCAGGCGCAAATCTCGCCAAGCAGACTTTATTGGCGACAACACACAGTAAACACATATTCCGTTTGGCTTCGATTGTATCATTTTTGGCAACTTTATCGCTTGCGCAAGCGAAATGGAAAAGTACCTAAATATTTATCTTCAAATTCTTTATCTACAAATATCTATCTTCAAATTATAATTTCTTCGGTTTTAAAATAATTTTTAAGTGTGTAGCATTAGATTTAGATTACATTTAAGTTTGTGGTTGTTTACTTTGGTCTTAAAGTATTTATTTAGTTTCTTTTTCTTTTTTCTAATTTGAAATTTTATTCATTTCTGAAATTTTAACTATTTCTTAGTTTATAATTTAATTAAAAATGTATTACTGAAGTGTGGCTGTTGGACATGTAAAACTGGTTTAAACACACATTTTTCATTCCATAGTATGGTTAGTATATATATTACAATATCTATATTAGTGTTTTTCATAATTGCTTTTCTTTTCCCTTGGATACGCTTTGTTTCAGGTGGTTTTGTATTTAACTATATGTAGATTTTAATTCTTAATTAATTTATATAGATTTTTATTAATGTTATTTGTATTTCAGTAAACTATGTTTTTTTCATTACAATATTTTCATGTGATTTTAATTTGGAATAATTTTTTAAATTTTGTACTATTATTTTGATAATTTACTGTAAATATCATTTAATTCAGTAAAATTGTTTATTCTTACCTTTAATAAATTTTTCTTAATGTTTTTAAAGGTTTTAATCTACATTTTAACATGATTTTGCATAAAAAATATTAACACTATTAATTATTTAGATCCTTCCACATATAAGAAAATATATATCCATATATATATATATATATATCTTTATATATATATATATATATATATATATATATATATATATATATAT
>BMAW01093294.1:83707-119391 GCA_019974015.1 Nephila pilipes
ACGATTCTACGCATTGGTCTGGTAATAAATTTGTAATTTCCAAAAACTTAGAATAAAAGAAAAGAAAAAATTATGCAACAAAAAATTGAGAAATAGATCAATATAACTGAGTGAATACGAAACAAATAAATAATCAGAAGAAGAAATAGTTCAAATCATAAATAAGTATAAAGCAAAGCATAAAAAAAACTCTAAAGAAAAGAAAATCCTTAAAGAAAAGTAAACATAAAGTTTCTAAATTCTGAATTTGGCTTTCCCTAGACTGGGAGGTTAAACAATATTCTACAGGTATACAACATTCCTAACAGAAAAATGTTATAAACCGAAATAGGAACTTCATAAATTCAAAAAGAAACATGATGAAACAAAAATATATTACAAAAGAAGAACATATGTAAAATATGCAAATAAAATAAAAACATACTCAATCAGTACCTAATGAATATAAAAAAATTAAAAAAAAAGATCAATCAAGAAAATATTTTAATCAGACTAATAAGATTACAAAAATTTACATAAGCCTTGCATGGCAACAACCTTTAAATAAATCTCCCACTTGCAAAACTACATTCTTCCCCTCAAGTTTTGACAGGTTACATAGCAAAGCCCTCTATCAAACAGAAAGAGTACAATGCAAGAAAAATTGTTAAGACTTAAAAATATTTAAGCAAAATGGGGAAAGAAGAGAAAAAATACATAATAAAACGAAACTTTATAATTATTATATTTTAAATTCTTCTCAATGAAATTCAAAGGACATTTTGCTGGTAGACAACTTCTTTAAAATTGATCGAAGCGAATGTAAATATATTGTATTTTAATCGCAAGTCTAATGTTACGTAAAAGGTGATGATAAATTATTAAATATTCACGTTTAATGAATTTCCTCTTAAGAATACGTAAAGAATCACAAAGAAGAAAAAAATTTAAAAGGGGCCTTTTGTCATACATAAATCACAAGAAATTTTATTATCTATTATTTGTTAAAACATCTTAATACTGCGCTTCCTTTATATTAACATTAAAATAATTATTATCGCAATAAATTTAAATACTCAGGATAAAATGATAAGAAAGAATTATATATATATATATATATATATATATATATATATATATATATGGGTAAAATCTAGGCGATAATAGGAGAAATTCATACTTTATACATACTGAGTACTAATTAAATTTTATTTATAATTTTCTTTAGTTTAAATTTTTAAGACATCATGCTTTATTCTAAAACTTTAAACCTATTTTACCTATTTGTAAGTATATTATTTTAACTTCAAGTTATAAATAGTGCTTATTAACAGAAATAATTTCTTTATTTCTTTAAAACAACCTCATTCTGCTTTTTATAAGCAAAGGAATTTTGACTGAAATAAAATACAATTGGACTTCCCCCCCTATTATTAATATTTTCACCATATTATTAATATTTTTTTCTATATTTATTTTTTCGATGATTTACTGCGTTCTAATGCACGTTCTCTTCCTCCTAACGGTATTATAAGTGTTAAGTTTCAATTTCGAGAATTGTTTCATTTTCATCTAAGTATAACAATCTCTGTTTAAGAAATCCTTATTCATCTTTGAATCTAAAATAAACTGAAATATTCGGAAAAGAAAAGCTATTTACTAAAATAAGTTTCTTTTTCTTTTCTTTTCATCTCTGCAGCAGGCATCTGTGTTTTTTATCTAAGTTGCTTAATCTCAACTAGAATTCTAAGAGAATTCAGTTTTCGTTTGTTAAAACATTCCAAAATTTACTTTCCTCTAATCCGCATTATCTTGATTTTAAAACAGGAGTTCCAGACATTTAATTTTAGTTTTGAATAATAGACAATTTTTACTTAATAAAACAATTTCCATTTAAAAAAAGAATATTTTTCTTTTTCGGAAGATTCTAGTAAACAGAACAACTCAAATGGAAATATCTGTACGCGAAATAAAGTTGTACTTTTTGTTTTATTTTGTAGAATAATTTCTTACTTTCAACAAGAATTTATATTTAAATATATAATTCATGAACTTTATTATAATGAAAATCTTCAGATTATGACACCTTTTTGTTCTATTTTTCGATTTTGGTCTTTTACTGTTTTAAGATTACTATATAACGCATATGATTCTATTTTGTTTTTAAAGTTGCAGTTGTGGTATTATCTTTTTCTGAGTATCCTTTTCACGTAATTGAAAACGGCTTAGAATAAATATGGAAGGTAAGAAAATAAGATCTGAGACAGTAAAAAATATTAAAAAAAAATAATTAAAATATTTTTGAACGAAAGCATTGTTTTACACTTATAAAATGTAAGCACAGATAAGGAAGAAATCTTTAAAAAAGTGCATATTAGTTTATAAATTGCAGTTTAAAATATGATCATATTTGTAATCTTTTAATAATTCAAGCACTAATTTATTTAAGAATAATTTTCACAATGCTTTCATGTTTTAATACTTTTATTGATTAAATAAATGTGTTTGTTTAAAGCACAAATAAAATTGCAGAATTAGTGTAAATTCTGTACAATAAGTTTCTTTTTCTGAAAATAAATGATAAAAGTTTAAATTAAAGATTTATAGTTTTAAATATAAAGAGAAAAAGAAACATAATAGTAATTAATTTTTTTGCATGGTTGTTTTTTCTAAGTCTCATAATTAATGTTCTCAATTTTCACTAAATATTGTATTTGAAAGCCAAAGTTTTGTTCCTCTTTTCTACCTTTTAAATTCAGAATCTATACTGCTTCATATTTGGTACAACTATAAGACCACATGAAATCACAAAAAAAGTTTTAACAATTTTAAATATAATTATGCTAATAATAAAATTCAGTTAGTCAAATATTGGTCATGTATATGAAAAAATTAAATAGTACGATGTACAATAATTACATTACAATATTTTGTTAAGAAGTACCGCATACTGTATATTTAGTTGCTTTTTCATTGAACACCTAACATTTATATTTATGTATTTATTTAGCTTATTATATATTTTTAAAACATTATAGAATAAAGACCTATGAATTTGTTTGTGCAATTCCACCATCGTATTCAGTAATATTTTAATTTTTAACAGTATTAAAAATTAAAGTATGACCTTATATCATTATTGTATTATCATTTTATTTCTCAGTTATTTTGAAATCTGTTGGTTACTAATAATTAATCGTAAAATTCTGTTAGAACTTGAAAAGTTTATGTTTGCTTGATCGATTTTTTCTATTTTTTTTAAAAATGAATTTCCGAAAAACTTTTTTCCACGAAAAAGTTGATATTTTTTTTAACAAAAAGCATTACAACCTCACGAAAAGTGATATTTGTAGATAAAACTTTCCTTTTATTTCAGTTTTTTTCAGTTCAGTAATAAAGCATAATAATATTAATTTTACAAAATAACATAGAGACAAATATTTATTACTTTAAAATAAAAAGAAATGAAAATGATTGATTGATAAATTTTCCGAATATCGTAAAATTGCATTATGTTTACTTGATTTACTTTCGAGAAAATTGATAAATCTGAACTAAACAAGCAACGAGGAAAATAAAACAAAACAAATGTTTTTTTTTAAAAAAAATATCGAAATAGACAACGGTTGATTTTAAGGCAATAACTCATTGGAATGTCCGAGCAGGTGCATCAATACCGACGCAAATTTTGATCTGCAGACTGTAATATACTTATATTTCAACAAATCAAAACCTTTGTGCAACTAAAAATTTCTAAAAAATAGTTTTGCGTCAAATAAGTCAGGATTGAGAAGCTGCTGCTCTCTTCAACAATGGCAACAAAAGTTAAAAAATATTTTAATAACTAACCCTAGGAAGAATTAATTTTGGCTTAGTTGTTAAGAGCATTATAAAGGTCGATCGAGTTTCTTCCTCATACTGAGAGTTTGAATCGCCACTGCCATTGATCCAAGGTCAATCGACCTCCTTCAAGAAAGGTATTAAAACAACCCCCAAAAATGGTGGGAAAAGGCTTTTTGTCAAAGTGGTGATTCAAGACTTGAAAACTAGACACTAGATAGTAGCATAGTTTAGAATTATTGTTTGCATGTACTCCTGAAGCAAAAACTTGTATTTTTGAGTTTTACTAAGATACTCACTTATAAATCACGAAAGGATGATATACCAACTATGGCAGATGCATTGCATAGATCCACCATCTTAACTAGAGACACTCAAATCGAAATCGTCTTCAGCGAAATTCAATACAGCAGGGTTGAGATGTAACATATATCCAATTAATTAATGGCTAGAAAAACTGCCTTCTCTAAATATCGTTCATAAAGTCTCCTTTAGTATCATCACGATGATAGTGAAGGAAAAATATGAGACTGCTCACTTCAACAATGGTAACAGAAGTTAGAAAGCCTTAATAACTACTCGGAATGGTAATTCCTTTTGGCCTCGTTGTAAAGAGCACTAAAAAGAGCAGTTGAGTTTTCTCCGATCTTACAGATTTAAGGTTCTAATTGTCGCTATCAATCAAGGTCAACCAACCTTCATCCATACTGGGTAGAAAAATATACCCAAAAAAGTGGCGGGAAAACACTCTTCGCTGAAAGATATTTGGTGTCTTACATTCGCTACTTGTACAGTTTCATACATAAAATTTATCAAAACATACATATATGCTATAGTAAATAAACAGTAATAAATGGCAAGATAAAATGGAAAAAATATAATTTATATTATATATAAGCACAAAGACTATTAAAATGTACAATTAATTATTGATTAAAGTTCAAAGTAACCACAGCGACCATTTTTTTGACTAATACTATAAATTTAATGACTACTAGCATGTTCCATAAATGATTGATTAATGCTCAATGTAGCCTTAATTAACCATCTATTTTTATTCACATTAAATTCAATGTTAACAAATCGTTAGATTTTTATAATAATTCGTTAGATTATTTTTTGATATGTACAAATACAACGTTAAAATTAAAACAAATAATTAGAGATATTAGTAAAAGTGAAAATAATATCACCTTTTCAGGTTCATTAAAATGAGTTTTGATAAAAATTGAAAGATTTGTAATGATACTTTCCTCTTTGAGATTTTTTTCAACGACTTTCATATTCTTCGAATTTTTTCATCTCTTTTGAAATTAAAATATCATCTTTCTTTCGAAAACTACATTAAATAAATTAACTTAACTGAAATATTAAGACAAGAACAAAGATAGGTCAGAATTTTTTTTGTCAAGACTAAATTTGTCTTAATTTAACCAGTATTTTTATAGGGGCGAGGGAAAGTCTTTCTGGACGTCTCATAAATCTCTCTACCGCTGATAAATGTTTTACGATCGAACTCCCTGAAATTGGAAGAAGGACATTTCATGACAGCGACTGACGCAGCGATAAACACCAAATGTCAAACTCCATCTCGAAAATATAGATTAGAAACTCTCTAAAAAATGATGGGGAACAGTATCTTGATGCTCAACTTGATGTTAGTTAGTTATACGATGCCTTCTCATTCTCTCATTGAATTATGAAGGGTATTAATTCGTTAATCTGCTTCTAGTAGACTTAACGATAAACTCTGGACGTAGTGGTAGTACTTTAGTTGAGCTAAGCTAGAAGATAGAACTCCTTAATCAAATTAGATAAATAATATTAAACAGAATACGGTAAATGAACAAATGCATTTAGTTGAAATAATATTTTATTAAGGTATCCGTACACATACGGAATTTGTTTTTGAAATACGTTGATATTTGCTATCAAAATATTTTTTAATGCTAAAAAATAACCTAAAACTATGAAAAATACATTTAATAATCTGCTTTTAGTTCAAAAAAAATTTTTGGAATGGAAAACATGGAGAAAATAGTATAAATAAATTGATTATCAGAATAACACTCATAACTCAAAAGCAAACAAAATATCATTATTCTGTAAATTTTAGCTTATTCATCATAAATGTTTTTAGGGATGGTACTATTTTCATGATGAAAATCATATTACTACAATTTTTACTGTATTTCAAGTCAAATAATAATGAAAAATCAAAAAAAAAAAAAAGTTATAACAAACATGATTTACACCTTTGTTACTAAAAACATTTCAATATGACAACAATGAAAGAATATTAAGGGTTCTCAAAAACTGTATAAGGAAGATATTTGCAAAATTTAAATTAATTTGGCTCATAACTTGTTCCGATATCTACGTTGCTATATGTGAATATGTCGAGAAAACTCATTTTAAGAAAAATCAAAAACAAATTTTCAAATGTAATGAAAAATTAGCTACCGAGCAAAATTCAAATCCCAGTAACTTAAGTTCTAAATAAGGTATAAGCAAAATTCAAACACTTTTAGAAAGAAAAAAGTTTACATTTCAAACTGACATTAAGATTAAAAAATCAAAAATTTTCACAAAAATGACGTTTTAAAGGTGTACGGATACCTTAAGTATATTATGAAGGATTAATAATAAAGGATAGGTTCATAGACGAGAAGGAGAGAGGATGAACGGGAGGGTTCGTCATGGTCACATGGTACGGCTTACGTTTTGTGAATTATAAGTGCTAAGTAAGTGTTAAAAGCTTGGTGAACATTTCTTTTGAGGAGAGGCCATGGGAATTCTAAGAAGAAAGACAAGAATCTCGCGGGATTGGGGAGTAGAGCTCATACATCACTGCCCAAATCGGCAACATTTCAGGATCTTAAGACGGTCAGTGACCTTCTGTGGGTTTACTATTTGTGCTTGCCATGAGGGAAGCTGATGCAAACAAGGGATCATACCGAAATTACCAACCCACTGTATGATTCATCAAGAGGGAGGAGGCCGCGCATAGTTAGGTAATCATACAATTCCTCCATAAGCTTAAAAATACTGTAAGACCTTATTTAACCCTTAGGATTAGCTCAATATTCATCGAAATTATTTTAACTCATATTAATAGAGAACGGGGAGCATGCAAAAACAAACAATTGTCTTAAAATTTTAAGTTAATTTATACATTACGTATTATATGTTATGTAATTCATACACTGTACTCATAACTATAGAGTTAATTTTATGATGAAACTCCTGGACCTTCTTAATTTTTTAATACACTGTGTTATAGTACAAAATTAAAAATAAATAAATGTCTATATTGTGCCTTATAATTCCGTCGAATATAGTTCAATCGGGGCAGTCAAATTAAGAACATTTTCAAAGTTATTTATATTAAAGAAGTTTATATTCAGAGACATCAAATGAATATTATTTGTACTAAAATTGAAACCCAAACTCGTTAACATTACAAAGCAATGAATGAAATCTGTTTATAATCAATAAACACACTATAAAAATAATGCCCATAATGTAAATTGTGGGAGATTCTAAGAAATATCTAATTATAATTACAATCCACTGTGTTCTTTTTGACCTAATGAATATCTTGGTCACTATAAAATACAAGCAATAATCCACAACAACATTTTAAAGTTATTCCTCCGTCCAAAATATCAGCATTGGGCTTGATATAAGAACTATTAAATTGGTGAATGTATTAACAAACATTTTTGTATTATCTAATTAAATGATAAGAGCAGATAATAAGTATCTGCTCATTTTGTGAGTCCATTTTTACCATATTTTTGTAATTAAAATTTTCTTATAGATTTAGGTTGATAATAGCTGTAATGTTTCGTAATTGTTGTTTTATATTTATTTCTCATAAGCCAAGAAATAAGCGATTACTTTTTTCTATTTTTCTTGACGTTTACCTTGTAATATTGATCGAGTGACGTGGATCACCTTTTACCTGGTGCCTCTTTTTCTTAACTTCCACACCTCACCAATGGGAGGGTCGGGAGCTTCGATATATTTAACGCTCACCAGCACCATTATACGGCGGATTTCAGTGACATCAACGAAAACGAGACCTTGTCCACTAGGCTACCTCAGCCTTCAGAACGATTGTCAACCCCTGTTTTAATGGAACGATTGATTGTTTTATCAATGTCTCACTTAGAAGCAACACGAGGGTTATGTTGATTCTGATTTATTTTCCAGCAATCAATTTTAGAGTATTAAATCGTAAATGGTTCTTTACCATTAATTTTATTCTTAACACAACATGTCCCAATAAAATGTAAAAAAGTACAGCAGTTGTACAATTATGTTTAAATAATTTTTCATAAATTATCAAAGGATAAAATATAAAATTATCAAACCTGATTTTTCATTTTAGAATGCATTTTTGTAATCTGATTTTATGTTCTCGAGTGTCAGAAGCAAATTCCTTATCTATAGGACCTGCCTGTTAGATATCTCACAACAGTAAGCCAATATTTTAAGATTCTTTTGTAATGACCTTAATTCAATTTTAGGTGATATTAAATTAAAAGAAGAAACAGTTTAGATATTCTGAAATAAGCAACTTGCAATACCTACACTGACACTTCCTTGCAAAGTTACTCTTATTGTTGGAAAGAGATACTAATTGAATTTATTTAGGTACAGAAGAAGAGTTCAGCAATGATTACAAACTTCGCGACCACTTTGGCGACTTGGCGATATTGGCGGCAAGAAGATTCTTAAAAATTTTCTCAATATCTCTATTAGGAGAGAAATTCCTGAATTTTTTTTTGTGACGGCTTATACGATCAGGACATTTTATTTTAAGCAGAAGTGCTTCAAAAGTGTGTCTTTCTTTGAAGTGCAAAATAAAATTTTAGACATTAGTTCACATTGTGAGCTGGTAAATTGGTGAACTGAGAGTTATTTGAAGTACTGCTTTATTGTTTTTACTCCTATTGTGCTTCTAATTTGTACAGATAACGTTTTTCAAATTGTGCAGTTAATTTGTACAAGTTCTGCTCGCTATATTTCGTCGTTACCTAAATATTTGTGAATAAATTGTCATTCTCCACTATCACTTCCATTTGATTATTTTTACCGTACACCTATGGAACATTTTTTTAAACATTTATTCTCAATGCTATGTGATGTCGTTGATAATAGTTTTTGTGTTTGTTGTTTTCGCTATTGTTTTGCATATCCTCATGTTTCGCCCTTGTAGTAATAAATTGTAATCCAGCAAGCTAATAAATATCGGTCTCTCCATGAAAATATCTTTTTTTCATTTTTTGAACTCTAAAACCAAGGGGCATCTTTAATATTTAAAAATGTGGTACTTTCATTTCTTATATAGTATAATACATTCATAACATAGCTCACAAATCATTGAAAATCTTGCATAAGTTGTCATTTAATCAGGAAATCACTGCATTTCTACAACAATCTCTAAAAATTCAGGAAATTTGCAAGCTCAGAAACACAAACATATCCCGGCGAACACTCGCGCGAAAATTTTGGCTGATGAAAGATGAATTTTATTTCACTAATGTTTTACGATATAAAAATCCCGATAGATGTCGAACTATGTTTCTGTCTAAAAGTTCAAATAATTAACAATTGCTTTAAGCGCAACATTTAAGGAAACAGCTGTTTTGTAATTTTAGGAACTAAGCCAAATCACTGTTTGCCTTTAAAAGACATTTCATTTAAACTTTCTTACCTAAGCTAGAATAATAAAATGATTTTTTCCCCTACAAGTCATAAATTATGTCAGAATCTTCTGCTTTTAAAAGACCCATACATATATTACTTAAAAAAGAACATGTTTTTATCAAAGTCAAATAAAATCTTTTTCCGAAAAAATTAGATTAAACACCTTTTACATTATTAGGAAGAAAGAATCTCAATTTTTAAGAGTGAACTTTCTCAAAAATATAATTTTCAAAGCATTGTTCGCACTAAGTATATTATGTCTCCAGGACTCCAGCTTACGTTTGAATGATAGAAATAATATTCTTTTTTTTATTTTGTATGCTAAATCAATTTTACTCGTCAATCTGGAAGTCCTATTTTCGTCAGAAAGTAATGAAAAGTAAAATAGTAAGTAATAAAGAATAAAAATTCAAAAACTGGAATGGAATCTAATCGAAAGTAATAAAGCAATCAAAAATAAATCATGCACTGAATTGAGATTGAGCTTTTTATATTCTTCCAAGAAATTTTATACGGTCACAGGGTAGAAAAAGAAGAAAAAAAAAATGAAGGTATGTTAACTAGAAACTAGAATTTTGCTGACGCACATTAAAACTTAAGATTACTTGAAAAGTTTCTTAAAATTCACTTACTTCATTTTAGTGTTGCCAGAATACTTCATTTTAAATCTTTAGATTTTATTTCCACTCAAGTAACTCTGAATTCAAGCAATCTTTTGTTAAGAAATGGATATAAGGATTTGTGTAATTAGTTCTGTGAAATTATTGCCTGAAATATTTGTTACTCTAGATATCATTAAGCGAAATCGTTACTCAGAAACTTCCAAAAATCATCAAACCGTTGAAAATAATTTAATTGTAATATTGAATGTAAATTAATTACTACGCGCTTGATTTGCTATTTGAAAAAATTCCGACTTTAATTCTCACACCTTTACTATTTGATATACTTGAACGCAATAAAGTGCATATGAAATGCAAAAAGTAATAAATGCTTCTGTGAAATTATTTTTTCCTCCGATATTTAAAATTATTTTAAAAGAATTTTTAAAGACCGGGAAAACTCATATACGAATCATTAAAATAGTGGTAAAAATATTTTTAAGAATCAGAAGAAATATGTGATTCCACAAAAGTATTCATTATTTTTGCTCTTTCATATGCACTTTTTTTGCATTCCAATAGATCAAATAGTAAAGATGTGAGAATTTAAGTTGAAATTCCATAGGATTAACATTACGTCTACGAAATCAAAATGGTGGTAGACTGGAGCCTTTAAGTTAGGCAGTGCAATTTGAATTAGTAAGAACATATAAGTACACAGAAATCTAAGCAAAATGATATGTTGTATTAAAGTTTTGAACCATTAAATATCAAAATGCATCTCAATTCCAAGAGAATTTTCAAAACAAAGAAGACAATGGCTTTCTATTTCGATTTCAACTTTTGTGTAGTAACTTTTATTTTCCGAAAAAAATATTAACTTGAGCTACGTTCTAATGCTTTTAGTATTTGAGGAAACATAAGTTGAACATTATTTTAAGAAATGTATTTTTCTTCTCCGGTTCTGTCTTTCGTATTTGTGGGTTTTATCTGACTTTTCATTTCAGTGTTTTCAAAGAACATTTCAATATTTTATTTCATTGATGTATTTTTTTTGACAATAAAGTAGTTTCTATTAGACTGATGTTGCCGCTTTTTCGTTGTGACTGTATTCTAGAATAACTCATGCTTACAAGTTATAGTTTGATTGAATTGTGTTACACACACACACACACACACACACACATATATATATATATAGATAGATCCCAATAAATCAAACGTGACTTATGCAGATTAAATTAGATTTATTGTTTAATATGTGAATAGATCTGAAGAGTTGATTATGTAAGCAATTACGAGAATTAGTTAATTGATTGGCGACAGCGATAGTGAGCTGGAGTTACCTTTGATAATACATTTGCATCAAACCTTTGTTGAGTAAGGAGCTTTAGGAGTGAACTCAGAGAGGATATCCAAAGTTTCAAGGATTCGAATCCTTGTCTATACATCTTTTAAGGACTCGAACTCGATGGATGATTTAAGTTCAAGTAGATGAGGGTTGGTCAATCGAATATTGATGGTCAACAAATGGTTCAAGAAATAAGAAAAAGAAACATTAGGTTATACACGTACCGGAATCCTTTATACAGATGGAGTAAATTAGGGACAGAGAATATTCATTATTCTGAGAAGTGAATAAAATAACTTTGTTATCATCAATGTATGGCTTTCCTTTTATTGAATAACTGTTTAGAGACTTTTAATTATTGATAAAGAATGACAGCTGGGGGAAATGATAATGCAGTGTTATAAAAAGACTCTCATGATTATTTTATGTTTTGAAAAGGCGTACATGTTCGAGATCTAGATAGAATGAGAGTGTGAGAGAAACAAATATGTAAAGGGTCCTCACGCACACTTTCTTTAACTGACAAGGATTCTATAATGTTTTCCCAATAAACTTTAGGACTTTTATGTTATTTTGTTCGAACTGAATGTTATCTCTCAAATAAACGAAACGGGTCTTACGTAGATTGATTACAGTCATTGAAATGTAATGAATATAACTGAGAAGACGTATACAATTATATAAGCAAATTAGAATTTAATACGGGGTAGAAAGTTAGTTAGTCTTAGAGTGTGGAACTGAAACAATATGTTCATGAAATAATAGTGTCCGTATTGCCCAATGTGAGAAATATATCATCTGTGAATTTATAACAGATGACTGTCGAATATTAATAGATCTCTCCTCTTCTCTGAATAAAATAATTTTTTTATCCATATTACATGACTTACTTAGAATAACTATCAGAGTGACTGTTATGAGTAAGATTAAGAATAGCAGGAGGTTAATCGGAAGTTAATTTTGTGCATAATCCCTCTCTTCTTTCCGTTCTATAATAAAATACAAGAATAATTTCAAACATTGGTTCTAAGTATATCTTATTAATAAATACAGATTCAGTTCACTCAACTATGAAAAACTCCGCATTTTGAATATCGACATTATACTATTTCAATATCAGAAAAATTGATTTTGTTTATCAATTCTCCCAACTCAATCCATTCTTGTTTTAACCCTTTATTTTCTATGGCTGCTTCCGCAATTAATGAGGGAAGTAATAAAATAACTAGTTCTTCGTCGCAAAAGAACGATAGAGATTTCTAGTTCGATAAACGCAGCTACTACAAGTAGAGTAGATAAATTAATTTTACGCCCAAATATTCGTTTGAGCTTTTGCGAATAAGAGCCTGGTATGAATCGATAGCAAGTTTTTGACGCCCTTTAAACAGAGGAGTTATGTGTGGATTCTTTCTTCTTTATTTATGACACCATGTTTCATGAAAAAGATTCAATAAAGCTATGATATTTGATCAGCTAATAAAAATCATTGCAGCCCTTTCTGAGATGGGGCGGGATCATGAAAGGGAGAAGGACGCTGGGATGAAATATTTCTTTTCTCGAAATTGCGGTGTAATAATAGTTATCAACGTTTCGTATTTATGTTTCTGCTAATATTTCTACGGAGATATTTTGCAGTTTCGTTCATTTCAGTTGTTTTTAAAATATATTATAACGTTGCAAGTTTTTATTTATCGAGCTTTAAATACGTTAAAAAGGACGATTCTATTGTTGTTTTTTGTATTTTCAACAAATGTAGTAATTTTAAAAAAAAAAGAATATCTTTTCTTTATTTATCGTTTAAAACTTGAAATCGTAATTTTTAAAAAAAGAATATCTTTTTCCTTATTTATCGTTTGAATAATTGCTTATTGCAACTATTTTTATACGCTTAAAAGAGTAAATAATCTTTCTTTTTTTAAAAAAAAAAAAAATTGGTTGATAGTGCTTATTTGAATGTTAATAAAGCTTCCCAGTTACAAATAATTTTGTAACTTTCCATGTGTGTTAAAATTGGTAAGGGAAGTGTGGACTCCCAGCCGAAGAGAAATTGTGGCTGGATAGATGATTAGAAAGACAATAAAAGAAATATGACAGTTGATAATACTGAATAGGTGGGGTGAAATAGGAGACATATTTGGTGACTAATGTGATTCCAAAATTTGACGACAAAAGTAATGTCCCCAAGATAAGTCTAGAACGATTATTTAGAGTTTATATATGGGAGAGATTACGTGTTTGATTTAGTGTAAGTGCCTAATTCGGTATTAGTTACCGGTTTTGAAAAGTTGTTTGATTACGAGAAGTTTGAATTAATGCTATTGTGGATTTATATATCTGTGTTGAATTTTTTTTGTTAAAAAGAAATATATTGTATTTATTTAAGATTCTCAGAATAAAATTTCAATTTACAATGAAATAATCTGCTTCTTATTTGTGAGGATATTTCCTATATCTGAAATCCATTCCCCAAGTAATTATGTCATTTTAAGTTAACAATTGTTACGTACCTGATTTCTGTCATTAAATGTGTGCTTGTTACAAAATTTCGTATCGTCACGCAGTTATTACGTGAGTAAACATTTAATTAAAAATCCTGCATTATCGAGTTTCTTAAGACGTCAACTTTTAAAACATTGAAAAATTTCATTTCAAGAAAAGACATGTGGAGACAAGTGAATAGTAAAAATAAATCTTTTTGCACATTCCTTCGATTTATATTTTTCAGTTCAATATTCTTTTAGCACAAAAATATGTATGTGAAAGAAAGAATATCTTTCTGCTCACACAATGTCTTTCTTTAGTTCATATTTTTCATTCTACATACATCCCCCCCCCTCCCCTACTATCTGTCGAAATAACAGAATGTTTTTAAAAGAGTAGTAAAAGAGATGTTTTGTCTCAAATCTCTTGAAAGCTATTTTCTCTTATAAGAAACTTAGTTGTTTTGCATGCATGCACGAAATCAGTTAAAATATTTATAAAAAAAATCAGCTTTCCAACAATTTTCCAACAATTCTTTAATATTTAAATCAACATTTATTACAAATTTAAGAAGTTACTTTTTCAAAATGCATGTAAAAATTTTACAAGTGAATTAATTATTTTCCGTATTAATTAATAAGACTTATGCGAAAATTGTATTAATATTGATTACATGTATTTCAGTTTTACTTAACTCCACTATTATAAGAGATAAAACGATTTTAGTCAAAATATACCTTCGACACAGGGAAGCGAAAATATTTCACCCTTTTTTTTCATAATATATGTTAAAAGAAATGAAAAGGAATATGTAGTTTTTCGATTGTTGAAATCATGACTAAATTTGTAGTTTAAAAATATTATATATACATATATTTATATAAAGTTGATAGTGCTTTTTTTGTGTTTAATTTTTGTGCAATTGAGTGAACATTATTAAAACAGTATACAATTCTTAGACTTTCCCTGAATTTTTAATAAAACAAATATCTGGGATACATATAAAGTTCAAATAGTACATCATAGTACAATATTCCGATTAATGCAGCAATACCTCCACATATTCATAAAAAAATAAAAGAAGGATTTTCTTTTTTATACCCAACATGCGAAAAAACTAAAAATGTTCATAAATATTTCTCAAGTTACCAGGGATTTTCCAGCAGCGAAATGTGATACAATGGTAAAATAATGCAAGTTAGGTCACTTTTTGAACATTAATTTTCCAACACGATGTTTCATAAAGTTATTTGTCAAGAAGAAAGAAATTTGACCCTTATTTATTATGTTGTGCATATCTGATAACTGTACATAGCTATTCTTAAATACATTTGCTAAAATATTTTCTACTTTCTTGCATGTATTAAATTAAAATAAATGCACATCGAGACACTGACTTTCATGTCAGTCAGTCTGATCTCCTCTATAAATAATTCTATGTTGTTATTTCTGTAGACGAAATAACATGGTGACTTATATGACATAATTTATTTTCATTCGCATCACCAAAATGGCTATTTAAAATTCTGTTTACACAAATATTGTCATTTACAAAAGCGTAAAACTTTACAAAACACAGACAATGATATAACTATAGAAATTTAAATCCTAAACAATGTAAATTAAAGAAATATATAAGCAGCATATGGGTAATTAAAGATTATTTAGTTTATGAAATGAAATGAAAGGAAAAGTTATGACGCCATAATATTGTTCAACAAGAGCGTTCATGACTACATATGCAATAAAAGAACTGCGATTTCTAAAAGCAACAATCGTCTTATAACCAAAAGTTGGTTAAACTATGAAAAAATAAATGTGGTACATTTATTTTTCCGATGTTGAGAAAGTATAAAATTTTGCTCGGAGAAATTGTTAAACCATTTTAAAATTTTTATTACTTAAAAATAAATCAATTCATTTTAAGACATCAGAAAAATTGGAACTATAATGATTTATGCCGGACTATAGCTTTATATAAAAAATTCGAAAAGTAAGAATTAATTTTAACTGATTTTAACAAACTATTACACATTATGCATGTCTAATAAAACATCAGTATTATTACAGAAAAGTTTGAATTTTTTGTCTTCCAAGGTAAAGGGATATTTTGGCTGGAAAGAAGGTTTACAGACAAGATGATAATACACTAGTTAGTAATGCTGACTAATTAGACAACATGGGACAGACTTGGCAACAAATTTGATAGCCAAATATCACCATGTTTCTGAATTTGACGACAAAACTGGATGCTTCGAGACAAATTATAAATTTGTCTCGAAGGTTGCTGTGTCTGAATATATATATATGTATATATATATATATATATATATATATATATATATGTATGTATGTATGTATATATGTATATGAGCGATTTTCAGTTTGCGAATGTTGCTAAAATAATATAGGTTAGAGGCATTGAATTGTTGTTTTTGATGGTTGTGTGTGTGTGTGAGTGTTTAACATTGAATTGGTTCTATTGTGGATTTTTTTTTTAAAATATGTGTGCTAATAAGTTTCTTGTTATTGGGAAAGATATATTGTACTTACTCTTGAGTCTCAGAATAAGATTTGAATGAAAATGCAATTTAACCCTACACTTGGGGATATTTTTAAAATAGCCAAATTAGCAAATTTTATGAGAGTAATGCAGACATTTCAGTAGAGCGCCATATAAGAAAATAAAAAAAAATTAACAAACATATTTTTCATGTGCATCTTTATTATGAGGCTTGCAGATGTTAATGAAAGCCTGTAAAGAAGCTTTCAACAAGTCATCATTCATCAAGTGTGCATGCACTTTTCTCAACATGTATTCTCCCAAGTAGGTATTAAACTTTATCTTCACATGATTATCATGGCTCGTGGTTTTCATTGAGTTGTGGGTTTGAGCCTTGATGCCTTTAAAGATCCACCTTGTTTCCGGGGTTGATGCACGTCAAATCTGTAGAGGTTCCAAGTCCTCACATTCCCGTGGTGAAAAAGCTAGGAGAGGCCCTCGTGTTCTTTAGAGTGTGACGTTAATAAAACAAAAACCAAAAGAAATACACATGGTTAGTGTGGTTTCTTTTGGAAGCTCTTTATTTTACCAAGTACCTTCGATGGAGTTGGTATGCTCATCCGTCTCAGGACTATTAAATTTCAGACTGTGGCTTAACTCGTAGATGAAAGTACTCTTCAATCGAGAGGCAATCATACGATTACCAACAGTCTGAAATGATCGTAGTCCTTGTCAACATCCATTCACGAATAACTACCAAAAGGGATCCTTTCGTTCGTCTTGCAACCAATCTCGCAACGCACTTATTCGTTCCTCTTTTATCACTTCCAAATATCTCCTCTCCCCTTATAGGTTTACCTCTAGGATATTTTATTTTTCTGAATTTACATTCGTCAGTCTCAACAATTACTCCATGCCCTTCGAGGTGCATGTTGTTATTAACAACATTAGTTATACAAACCTCTCGACAACACATATACCAATCCACAATTGTATGGTTATAGATCTTCATCTCACTCATTACAAACTCTCTCGTTATTTCGAGAACATCACGCAAACTTGGATGACCGTGAGAAAATCACGCGCCTCTCTTAACGCTCCAACAGACATCATGGGAATTTTCTCATTTCCTGTCACGCCATTTATATCCATTAGAAGAACATTTCCTTTCAAATAATTTCATACTCTGAATACATTTCCGACATTCTTAGTTGGACAAAATTAAAATTCTACTTTTATTTATTAAAAAAAGACCCTTAAATTTAGCTTCTAAATTAGTAAAATCATAGGTCTACATTCAGTCATCCTTTTCAAGCTCATACAGACAGCTATAATTAATACTTGGACTTGGAAGAAATTCGTAAAAATTGTGAGGAATAAATGCCCTTGTACAGGTGTGTCCACAGATAATTAATATTCCACAGATTTTAATTAATGAGCAATAGTTTCAAATAATTCGCGATTCGTAAGAGAAAAGAATAGCCCTTTGATTATTTAAAAAAAATGTAAGAGTTATCTCAAAGAAGATCTCTCTGATTTGTCAAAAAATGAAATCGTTTGCAGTAACCTTGATTAAAAACGACTTCTGGTTGGAGAGTAATAGAAGTCGAATTGACTGTCTTCAAGAAGTATCTAAATCGGTGCGAGTGTGTTGGTAAGCTAAGACTTTATTGTTTAATTATAAGCTACAATTAAAATGAGTTAAGAGGGACTCGAGAGAACGACCTTACACGTTCCGGAAGATATAAGTTGAGATTTTTTCCAAGATTTCTTCAGTTTGATTTCGTTCGATTTGTAACCACTTAATTACACTTCGAGATGACTATGAAATTTAATTATGAAGGGCAGAATGAATAGTTTTGTATTGTGATTAACTATGCTATCTCTCATAAGAATTGTTATTCTCTTAACACAAATTCAAAGTTCAGCTCTGAAATAAAACTTTTCCATCTACTTTGTTTTCATTTTGTTCAGGATTATAAATATTAAATTTCAATTTGTAAAGTATTTCATTCCAAAAGTAGCAACTGTTATATTAAAAAGAGACACTTTCTTTTAAAAGAATAAAATGGTTAAAAAATAAATTGTTTAATAAAATATTTACCTTTGCTGCATTTTCTTTCTGGCAGTAAATAGATTGTTTGGGAACACATATTACATGAACAATTAATGCAATTAAAATTTGCTCTTGAAGCGTGTTTATTCTATTTATCATATTCATATTCACATTGTCTAAAGAAAACAGTAAAACAATGAAGCTATTTCTGTCCTTTTGATTAAAATAAACGCAGAGTCTTTGTTTGAATGTTTTTTCAATGAAAATTCACATGGCTGAAATAAAAATAACAATAAAAATGAAAGTATGAAAAAATTATTCGAAACTTTTTAAAAGGGAGTAATTTTTTTGCCATCGTAAACTTTACTTATCCAATGGGGAAAAAAGGAAGTGTTTGAAAAAGTAGAATTTGTTCAAAGTAAATAAAAACATAAAAAGGTTGTTTTATAAATAGAAATTCAAAATCCATTTATGTAATCATTAAGATTTTTAATTTTTATTTTGAGATTGAATGTTAAATTTTTTTCTAATATAGATTTAATATAACTGATTAAATAAACGTACAGATAAAAAAAGGAAAATGTTGTATATGTAGGAAAAAATTCATATTAATCTAAAAGGCTTTTATGTGAAAATACAAATAAAAGTTTAAATTAATTGATTTCTTTTGGTAACTAACGAATGTGAAGGAAATATTAATTTCAAGTTATTTATATGTTTAAGTTATATATATATATATATATATATATATATATATTTTTAGGTTTGCCTGAAAAACTTTTTTTTTTTATGAATAATTACTTTTTGAAATAAATTATTACTAATAAAACTAAGCTTATTTAAAATGTAACTAAGATTTTTCTCTCAGAATTGTTTTTTAATTACGCACGCTCGCACGCACGCACGCACCCCCCCCGCCCGCTCGCAAGCACACATCTTTCTTTCTCTCTCTCCCTCTCTCTCTGTATATATATATATTACATTTTTCTCTCTCTCTCTCTCTCTCTATATATATATATATATATATTCTATATATTTAATATATATAAATCGCATTTCTTGATTGGTTGATTTTTAACGTCCCACATAGATGCAGCATAAGTAGGTGAGAATAAGCTTATTAAGTAAACTTATTTTTACATTTATCATTTTACAACAACAATATATACATATAATTACATATATATTTAATTTAATAATTTATCGTTTGCTTTAATTTTAATATCTGAACAAAATATTTCATAATAATTTGTCGTTTGCTTTAATTTCAATACTTAATTTAATAACATGATTTTTTTATGCATAATTCCTTATTCATGGTTCATTTTATTCTTTTTGTTGTTGAAATTAATCATTGTTTTTGTGCTTTAGAAGCTTGTATTTTTTTTTATTGGAACCACAAGATGGTGATGAAATAAATATTACAGTGATATTCGTGGAAAAATTTATTTTACTTTTTAAAGAAATATTCAGATAAATATTAAAGATATAGTTATTTCTACGGAAAATAATGCTATCTATAAAGATTTCTTAAAATTTAACGTTAAGGATATTGGTGAAGAACCTAGTAATTTTGAGTCACAGTCATGTGACGAGAACGACAACTGAGTTAGCACCCTACCTCTCAACTTTCAGTTCTTCCTAATGTGAGGAATTCAAGTCTCGTTAGATTTAACGTAAATATTCCCCGTTACATGACTCGTATTTTCAACTCACATGAAAGGAAAGGTCATTTCATATGAAATGAATATTAAAACTGTAAAAATGATATAAATTTCAGGAATCATATAAAGCTTTGATTTCTGTTAATGAATTTACATCTAAAGATTAAATTTAGACAAAATTTCAGTTTCATGATTGATAAATTCTATAAAATAAAACATAAAATAGTTATTCATGATATAATAATAGGCACAATTATTATTATATATAATTACTTTGAGTAGTATTCTAAAAAAATGTTTATGTTTACATCTAAATTTTAAAATTATCTTGATATTTAGTATAATTCGTTTCGTACATCTCACAATTGTTCACATTTCAACTATCCTTTTCAGCTTCGATAATAGCATTGAATACATTATATAAAGTGAATTCTTAGAAAACGCAAAAGTAAGTTTTTTCCTCAGAAAACAGAGTGAAGTCAAGAGTAAATTCTTATTTATATTTGCCATAGTTGGCGCATGGGGGGGGGGCGGCGATCAAAGAAAAAATTGTTCTCGAATTTCTCTGAACCATTGATAAATGCCGAACGATCAAACTCAGGAATTGTATGAGGACATTTCTTGCCATCAAGTGACGTAATGACAAACACGGCTGACCAAACTACATCCCGAAATAAAAGACTCAATAAGTGATTCTTTTTATTGAAATGGGCATATTTGCTTTTTATTTGATAAGAAATAATTAAACGAATGTCTAGAGTACTTAGGAAAATATTGAAGAAAAAATTCAGTTTAATAATAATTCTCTATTTTTATTGAAATAAATTCAATTGATCTTTCTTTTGACTAGAAATAGAGTGCTTACTCAAGATTTGATCTCTTAATTTGAACGTTTTTTCCAGATTTTGAGGCCAATTGGGGACTTAAAAAATATTACAAGTCATAATAGCTGAATGAAATTTACCCGGTTATGATAATAAAAATTATTATATATTTTCTTTGATTATGACTTTTTCTATATTTTTCGAATAAACATTAATGCTACAAGAAGTAAGAAATATTCACTACTGAGTGTAGAATTCTAAATATTTTAGAAAGGAATTGGGGTTTGGTTACCAATTTGAGAGAAAAATTGTACAAGAATAAACTGCAATGACATTTTTGATGATTTAGAATTTTGTTTAAAAATATGTTGTTACTTTGAAAATTTTGATAATTTGAAATAAAAATTATTTTAAAAAATATTTTTTTTAAAATAAGTAATAATTTTTGGTAAATTACCTTCATTTACTTGTAATCAAGAAATATAAAAAAATCAGCATGAACGAACAAGTACTAGAAACAACGGATGGGTAATATTTTTATATCGTTTTTTTTAAAACATTTTTGAAGCATTTTCTTCTTAATTTTATTTCTCTGCAGTTATAGAGGGTAAAATTAGCTGTTTAATTTTGATATAATCACGAATGAGATTTATAGAAATTTTCTTCAATAATGATGCTTCCCACTAAATGCATTCAAGAAAATTAAGCTCTTTTTTAATAGATTTGTAATGTTATGATAACTTTGAATTCCCTTTCAATTACTTGAAGTTCATGCTCATTTTTGTCAAAATGGATTAATACATAACATGTCTAAACGGAAAAATGGTGTAGGATTCATAGGATTTGTTGCAGACAGTGTTTTTTTTTTTTTTACATTGTAAAACGTCCACGAACAGTAGAAAATTTTTCACAAGTAATTCACTCTCTCATTAACTAATTTAGTTATGTTTCAATAGTGAAGCATTACCTTGAAAGAGACAAGGTACAAGATGGTTCAAAAAGTACCCGTTTCTGATGACAAATGGCGTTTTTAAGACAAGATGACTTTACTCTCATGTGCCACCATCTTTTAAAAGGTCGCAAAGAGGTTTAACACTGCTTTATATGTCAGTTTTGATTTGGAAGTCATTTGCCGCTAAGTCAGAATTTGATAGATACCGTGTTGAATTATCGCCATTGTTGATACTAAAGCTACAGTTTTCTTAGAAACTGGTGCCGTCATCTAATGGTCGTAATTTTATGATAAATGTCGTCACCAAAACGTTCTTTATACAAACCAGTGACATGGTTTTCTCGCATCAAAGCTCGTTAGGAAACCACGCCCTCTAGTTTTCATAGACAACGTTTAAATGGGGGGGGGGGAAGGGGAAGTGTTATCCACTGCAGTATTATGACCTCCAGATAACCACTTCGTTCTCCTAGGATATCTTAGCTCAAGATTCATCATTATGCACAATAAACAAATCAGCAGTCAAAACACAAAGGGTTGCTTCCTGAAAAGCTTCTACAAAGAATCCGACGATGGTTTCATCGGCTGGAAAACTTAAAGCAACGATTTTTTGGGGTGAGAAGGCTATCGTACTGGTGGACTTCTAAGGAAAAGGAAAAATAATCATTACATAATACTACAGTGATTTATCCCATTCTCATTTCAAATTTTCAACACAGATACTCATGTGAATTGTTCTTGCACTAAGTCTTATTATAGATGTTGTAAACGTCGTTTTTGATAAGTTGTCCTTGATAGCAATGATTTTATTCGCATCAATTTCAAGGTACACATTAGCTGCTGAAATACTTCATTAGCTCTTTAATTGCAAATCAATTCTTTAAATATTTTCCTCAAGGAAAATAAATTATGATTAGTTTTTAAAATTACATTCGAAACCACAAAATTACTTTATATTTTATTACACCATTATATTGAAAAAAAAAACTGGTTTCTCTTAAATCTTCTACCAAGAATTTCATATGCTATGCATTTGTTATTGCTGATGAGTTAAACTGGTGCCATAAATGACCTTAAATTAAAAAAAAAGTTCTCATAATTAATAAAGATATTAAATAAATTATTTTTATAGAAACTATTCACTCATTTTAATTCGAGAATTTTCTGTACCAAGTTATGCAATAGAGTTTCCTTAATCTGAATCTACGACTGAAAATTTGTTGCGCAGTAAAAAAACTAAATAAACACTTTAAAACACTAATGAGTATATTTTGAAGCGTTATCCTAAACAGATGAATAACTAGGAATTAAATTAAATATTAAAATTATTACGATTTTATTTATTATTCCTAACCTATTAAACAGCTTTCTTCCAATTAATTAAGCTTTAATGAAATGAACATACTACATCTATTCTCTCTTCTCAAGAATTCCGCAATTTATCTGCGTTTGTTATGAGAAATGGAAAGCAGTAAAACAACTGGATCCATTTATTCTTTTCTACATATTTTAGTTGCATGACAAGAGCAGAAGTTTAATTAACACCTGCTTGTGATTAGATTTTAATTTCTATTTCGTTTTTCTAATTTGTGTTTGTAAATGAGAAATGCTAAAATCTTCTGTTTATAGAATTCGTCAAAATAGGTATAACAAATCCTGGTAGTAGTTATAATTTTCGTTCTTTCTTAGCTACAGAGTTTTTTACTTCAAATATTACAGATAACTGATTTGAAAGTGAAGATTATTATAATCAGAGATGGCACGAAAACGTAATACATATATTTTCTATTTAAGTAATAAGTTTTACAGAAGTCGAAAAGAAAATTGTGTGTTTTAATTACATTTTGTAATTAAAGCAGACTATTCTAATGATTTTTTTTAAAGAAAAGCATGACGTGTTACGTTTCGATATTACTCTAGTGTAATTTAAGAGACATGATTAAACAAACTGTCTATTCTCATTTTAGACCTGTGGTTACACACGCGTTGGTACCCTTCCCCCATCTCACGATAGACATTAAAGAAATATAGGGGGGGATGAAATCGCCCCCCCCCGTGTGCGATAAAAACATGCTGAAACGCGTGCTTTATACTAAACATTATCGGATGCATGCAAAAAGCGTTGAATGTCTTCTAGGCAAATTAAACTTGCATTAAAAAAAAGGTATAAGCATGTTGCATATATATGTATGTCATAAACACACACACACACACATATAAACACATAACAGCGCGTATTTTAAATTGAGACATTTAAATGCGTATAAACAAACGTAAACAATGACAAGTGCTTCCGAGCAGGTGTTTGTGATTAACCAGCAGATATGGTTACTCAATGCACCTGTGTTGAATAGCGATAGCAACACAACAGCTGCCATATTTAAAAATGACCCTAGTAGTATATTTAAAAATTTAAAAAAGCACTCCTAGTGTAGCTTTGTTCTCAACACTATTTTGACTTGTATAGGAACAAGTCTGAGCTTGCGTAGTGCAATGCATATGATACTACAGGGTATATTTATATGTTTCGGCTTTGATCAACAAAACTTGTATTCAAAAGTTTGAATCAACCACGACAAGATAAAGGTTCCTACCTACAGACCAGCATGAATTTCTCAGGAGAATGTCAATTTTTCCTAGTTTCCTACTTTTCTTCTCAAAGCTAGATTATTGCTTTTAATTGCATACTATAAAATACTTTTAAAAGAGCGAAAAAATGTTTGTTTCTGTGTGATTACTTTCTTTTTATACTTTTGGAATTATGTTTAACTATTAATATATTAAAGATCTGACAGCTCACAACTATATTACTGATTTTAAGAACGGGTATCGGTATTATTATTATTAAATAAGGTGTTTTTTTGGTAATTTGTTGTTATTATTATTTTTTACAGGAAGTTTGGTAAAAAATGAAAGGGAGCCTACGCTTTAAATAATGTGGAGGGATTCTGTGGGAAAAAATATATTTATATAAATTTCCTTTACTATACATTTTTTTACTTGAATTTGACCGAAAATGGCTTATAGAAGATTACACTAGAGCGCTTAACTTATGAAGAAGAAAAAATCAAATCTGTAAATCACTCTAAATAAATTACCCTTTACTCTCAGGCAGCATTTCAAGTCGAAATATATCTCAACTGCTTCCAAAATCACTACCCGCTTTGAACACCTTTTAGAATGAGCCACTATGTAATAGCAAATTTCCATGAAATCTGTCTTCATCTATTAGTAATTAGAGTTTGTATTGATAGAAAATAGTTGCTTCAAAGGATTTCGATGCATTCTCTCGCCTCCAATTAGGACAAAGTTCCAACTTGTCATTCCAGCTTCCTTACAAATGTTTGAGATATTTTATATAAAATAACTATTTGAAGGACTTGTAAATTTCCCGAATTAATAATTGTTCAGAATGAATGTAATCGTTAGCATTTAAGATTTTCATGCCATAATACTTGATATATTTTTATACTTTCTTTTTTTTAGTTTTCGGTACAGGTCTTTAATAAAAGCATGTATATACAATATTTATTATTACCGCGTAAAATAACAATACGTGCTCTTTTCTATTACTGGTAAATCTGTTAAAATTTAGAAGAGGGCTAATAATCTGAATGAAAAGCAAATTCCTTCTGGAGTAATGTCGTAAATTTCCGAAAATGAACCATCTTTTATTGTAGCTGAAAAAGTTTTAAATTTGCGATAAGAGGCAAAAAATAAATATTAAAACAAAATTTGTCTATCGAATTTTAATTCTGTTAAACAAGAAACAAAATATGAATTAAAGTTTGAACAATGTAAGTTGAATGAAATACATATGTGATGCCGTATCTATGTGCGTATGTGTACTTACGCGTATCCGTATGTATGTAAATAATAAGGTTCGCACACAGACACACATTGCAGACTCTGGATATTTAAAAACTTAATTATATACGTATTGATAATTATAAGTATCTAACAATTTTAATGTGTAATAAGCTTAATTTACAAAGTAATATCTTATATATAAATAACGTATAATCGGCTTTTTCTCACGACGTATTCATTCTTATAAAATTTTACTTTACAGCTGAGTAAATTAAATTTCTCTATAATAAAGAAAAATAAGAATAAAACTAATAATATCAAATGAAGATTTTACCACTCATCAAAAATTGTATCGGCAATAAACAGAGAGTTTTGTTCAATTGGGTTTGCTTATCAAGAAAGTGTTTTGATCGTTTCATTGTTTTTAACGTCACATTTAAAATTAAGATAAGTGTTATTAGTGACGAACCTCGTGTGGCCACAGTAGCCAGTGGGTATGGTCATGGACTCACGGCCGGGGGTTTTCGTCGAGTCGTGGGTTCGAACCTTGATGCCCCTTAAGACTCATTGTATAACCGGGGATGATGTACATTTTATTTGTCTAAGCTCAAAGTCATTCCGTTAGCGTGGTGTGGAAGTTAAGAGAGGGTTTCCAACTCAGGTGTTGTCCTCGTCATTATTACGAAGTCCGTCGCCAATAGCCATTGTGTTGCTTCTAGTACACTGTTAAAGAATCAGTTACAATCATAAAGAAATATATTTTATTCATGTTGTGTGAACGAAATCATTTTGTTAAAATGCTAGATAAAATACCTTTTTGCATTATTAGAACAGAAAATTCGTCTCACTTTTGAAATTTTTTAAAAAATATATTTCTTTTAAAGTGTTATTTCCTCAGCATGTATTATATCTTCGGGCTTTGAGCTTACACCTGAAAGACAACAATGCAGTTCACTTTCATTTTTTCAACCTAAATCAATTTTATTGCCTTTCTGGGAGTCAAACTATTCGTTCAGCGAGTCTTAAAAGTCATGCACCGAAAAGGACGCTTTTTTTCCCATCTACTTTTGAAGCGTTTTTATGTAACTAAGCCATGACGAAAGAGCAAAAATGAAATAGTATCTGGAAAAGAAGAATTGCTGACACACATTCAAAGTCCGATTATTGGAAAAGTTTCCGGAAATTCACTTATTTCGTTTCATTGATGCCAATTTTTTTTTCTCATCTGGAGTTCTGAGATTTTTTTTTCAACCTCAAAGTCCTAGATTTCAGCAATTCTTTGTAAAAAAAAAAAAAAAAGACTAACTACAGGATTTCTGTACAACTTTCTTCTAAAAGATGTCGGTTAAATATGTTTTTTTTTTTCAAAACCATAGCACTGAATGACTGAAATAATTCCGAAATGTTGAAATTTGTTTGAATATAATTTTGGATGTAAATATGTGATTATTCTTGCTTTGCTGTTTGTTTTTTTTCAAATTTATAAAAATAAAGCTATTGAATACAAATTTAAATTTTATAATAGTGTGCTTAATAAGAATTTATCATCTTCTCTAACGTTATGTTTAGAGATTGTTTTAAAATTAGTTGTTTATTAGAAAGGGTTCATATTCACTACATATGAATACAAATTACATGCGTATTTCTATTTAAAAAAAAAACTCTTTTTAAAACAAACAGTTATTTACAATTTTAATTTTTTCAAAGTATTTCAATATTTTAAATTCTAACTACTCTTCAACAAATGTTATTATTTTTAAGCAAGTTTCTTAGAAGTATTATTCACACAATGTTTAGTATGGGTTCAGTGGTTCTTGTTTTATTTACAGTTTTGTAATTTTCTTTTAACCAGACACTACGAAAAACAATTAAAAACAATTGCATCTAATTTTGTGTATTTATTTATTTTTCTTTTTTTAAAAAACTATTTACCTAAATATTTATTCCATTCATAAAATTATAGAGAAGAAAATACAAAACAACCATGAAAAACTTTCGAAACTTGTGTATGAATCAACAATAAAGGTCTATTTCCTCAGATAATTACTTGAATATTAACCAGTTTTTTCCGGTTCCTCGGTTGATAAAATTTTGGAGGTTCTACTACATTTCAGATTTTATTCTCAATAGAACAATACTAGGAAATCCTCTCATGCAATGTCATGAAAATTTGTCGTAAAATATAGTAAAATCGTATTTTAATCTCCATATCTCATGAGTCGGGAAAAAAAATCGTGCTGAAAGAAGGCAACAGCGTGTTTCTCAAAAGTATTGAAAAGAAAAGAAGCTAAGAAGGACTGCCAGAATTTTGAGCAATTTCATTCCAGTTTATTTCTGTCGCCAAAGGCGAGGAATAAAATAGGATTCCACATATTTTGTTACAAATAAGCATCACTTTTGATATTTAGCCGTATTTCAAAACATCGAAAGCCTTTGAGGTTTTTAGTGAGACATCAATATGATCAGAAATACATTTTTTTTCTTTTTTATGTATTGAAAGGAAATATTTAATTCAAAAAGATGAAATGTAAAAGTTAAAAAAAATGTAGATATCCACTTCCTCATCAAGTATATTCAAAGATTTATTTATATAAATATATGATTACGTATAATTTTATTATAGTATTTATATATTTTGAATATTTCTTGTTTTTTTGTTTGAATGCATATAATAATCACGGAGCCTCTGTTTATTAAATACTTTTCCTGTAGAATACCATTATGTTGGGCAGTCTCTTTTATGTGGATATTTATAGATTAAAACAATGACTTTTCAATTCTGATCACAATTAATTTTAAAAGCTAATTATTATCAGATGAATGGTTCGGTTGTATTTTCTTTCCGTCATTTTTAATTTTTAGTAGTCCTATTTTGCTTTGAAATAAATATTTAAGAATTTGTAAAATCGCTATTTCTTACAAACACTCGTAATTAAATCAAAATCTAAGGAAAAGCTTGATTTGATTTAATGAAGCACCTTAAGGATGCAAATAAATCTAATAAAAATAACGTGATTATCAAAAGAAATGTATCGTTAAATTTTTAACCCTATTAAAAGTTACTGCACAGTTTAAAAAAATGCTTTATTATGTATTTTTATGGAACTCTTCATTTTCACAGGAAAAAATATGCTTGAGTTCCGCTTTAATATTTTAAATATTTAAGAAGCATTTGTTTAACATCACTTTATGAAATGTTTTTTTTCCACTTCAGTTCTTTCGCTTTTAATATTTGTGGTTTCCATTCGAATTTTCATCTCATCGTTCTCTAGGAAATATTCCGTCACTTTTTTATTTTGATTCATGGGTTCTTATATCCGTGAAGCCATTTTCCATAACGCTTATGGTATTACTTTTTCATTTCCACTGCCTTCCAGAATAATGTATGCTTACAAGTTGCAGTTTCGAGAAACAGCACGCAATATTTTTTGACTCGCATGGGCTTACATGTATCAAATATTTTGACGTGCTGGTTCTATATGTAATTTTTTATCTTTTGCACGTGTAGTGGGTGATCTTTAATCCGGCGCGTGCCGGTTTTGTATTTTGTCGGATTATGGAGCGACAATGTAGCTTTAACGGGAATTTCAATAATAAATTACTCTAGACTAGATAAACATTTAAGCGATTAAAAAATATATATGATGTATTTACGAGTACAAACGTTCGGAATAAATTAGAAGATATAAATTAACAACAAAGAATTTCGTTATTCTTGTATCTATAAAACTAACTTCAAACTGTGAAAATTAATTTGCTTAAGTATTTTTGTTTTGATAAACACATCAATAAAGAAAAATAATATAGTGAACTGATATCTGATACAAGTTTTGACTAGTCACTCTAATCCGGGGTTGGCCAAACCGTGGCACATTGGATGATCATAAGTGGAACTTCAGCCAAATTTGATAAAGAAAAGAAATGTTACATAAACGTTAAAAAAAAAATTGAAAATGGTATATGCTTCACCTTTTACAAGGTAAATATTGCGTCATATTTTTTTGTTGAACAATTATATCTATTTTATTGATTGATTGATAGTCTATTTACGCCGCACTAAGAAACAACATAAATGCTATCAAATTTTGAGCATTTTTGAGCAACAAGAACAGCACTTGAACTGGCTACCCCTTCCCGAAATTCCACACCAAGCCACGGGAAACTTGACACGATTTAAAATACATCTGCTCCGCTGCACGGTAGGACTTCAATGGCATCAGAGCTCAAAACTACGACTCTACGAAAACAACGTCAATTACGAGTCGGCTACCGCGGTCACTTCATTAAACTGGCATAAATTAACTAATTTAACTACTAGATTAAGTTATTTATTTTCCTCTTCTAAGGGAAGCGAATTCTATATATCCTTATCTCTATTTATCAACCCCTAACAATGAAGTAAAACGGTATAAAAAGTGCTGTAGTTGTAGGATGCATGTGAACTTGCCTGTCAAAAAATTGGGGCATGGTATGCAAAATGTTGGCCACCCCTGTTCTAATAAATGTTTGTGCTGGTTTATTTTATCATCTCTTGAAGAACACTTGCCTGTCTCCTATAATATTTTACCGTATAGTACGCTATGCATACACAGTTGTGATATTGTGCAAACTTGATGTGTAACCATCAAAAATATACAAGAAACACTCCTCACAAGAACTCTGGTGCCTCACCAGGGGTCATTCTTGTCACTTGACCGAGGTTCAAAATTATGAAGTCCGTTGACAATAGCCCTCATGTTGCTTCTACTGCGATGTTAATAAAACCAATCAATTAATCAAATTCCCTTAATAAACAAAAATGGGATTACTTGTCAGCAGGGTAATTTTAATATTGAACTTTTTAACCAGATTTTATCAAGTTTGAAAAATAGATGACTACACACATCAAAGAAATCAATAAAATGATTTTCACGTTATACTTTTGCTTGCATTAAATACGTTTAAAAATTCCTTTTGGCAGGATTAAATCTAATAACGTTTACACCTTTCGTGAAAAACTGAAATAGATGATCTTTAAATTTTGATGCGCTAAACACAGACACATTAATCAGAATTATCAATGAGATTTAATTCTAAAAGTATTTTGGAGTGGTTAGAAAAAGGAATAATCAGATTACTTCTCAAATGAATATTTTCTAAAAGACAATTCCTGAAAAACTCACAAAATATCTCAGACAAAAGAAATAGATCCGAATGATTCATCTCCATAGAAATAGAGAATGGGGATAGTAATTTTCTTTTTATTACCCTCCTTATCCGAAAAAGAACCCTGTCATCCAGAACAAATTTGGAGAGAGGTACAAAAAAAAGATTTCCAGTAACATGTTAAATAATAATAAGATAACATGTTAAATAATGATAAGGTAGCATGTTAAATAATAATAAGATAACATGTTAAATAAATATAAGATAACATGTTAAGTAATAATAAGATAACATGTTAAATCCAAATAACATGTTAAAGTAATCATTGGACTTAAGCTATGACTTCCTAAGAAACCGGTGCTGTTATCTAGCAGCCATAATAGTACGGTGAATAACGTCACTATAACGTTATCTATATAATCCAATGAGGTAGTTTCCTCTCCTTTAAGCTCTTATGATTGGTTGGTTTTATTAACGTCGCACTATAAGCAACTGGAAGGCTATTTGCGACGGACCTCGTAATTTAGAACCTGTAAGATTGCAACTGAGCAAGCATTTCCTTCTTCTAATATCCTATCTACGCCAAAGAGAGAACTTTGAGCCTCGACATATTTAACCCGGCTACTCGGTGGATCTTTAGTGGCATCAAAGTTGGAACCCACGATTCGATGAAAACCGCCAGCAGCGAGTCCTCGATCCTGACCATTAGGCTACCATGACAACTCTCTGTAGGAAGCTACACCATCTGGTTTACATAAGCAATAGTTCAGTGATGTCATCAATTGCAATATTAAGGCCGCAAAGCAACGGCTCCATTTGCCTAGGAAACCATAGTTTTACTATGAAATTATCATTATAAAAGGGGGGATATGAAAAGAAGAGTACTGACTCTCCGATGTTCAAACAGAATATTTCCAGCAAAGTTGACTGCATCGCGTTCAGTATTGAAATCTTGGGAGTAAAATGCGAGCTCGTTCGACTCAGTTGGTTGAAATCCCTTGTGGTAGTGCCGTGTTGAAATGGATGCCTTGATTCTGAATCCAGAAAGATGCGATGGAGGAGAGTAATCCAATGCGTAATTCATTCTACGTTACAGTTTTTAAAATGCAAGAGAAGATTGTAGCTAACTAAATAAAATTCAATTTTGGGTCATATTGTGTGGGAGGTGGTACTTAGAAATTTCTTATAAATTGCTTGTGATGTTCTTTCTTCATTATTTCATTCTGCTGACATTATTGCTTCTAATTAAACGGTCATTAAATACTAGACGCCAACATTATACGGGCGAAAACGTAAGAACAAGATAAAATGCTTTAATTATAACTGAAGAATATATGAGGTCATTTTCTCTCGAATCCCATTTAAGTCATCAATTCTTAATTAAAATAAGCTAATGAAGTCTTAGGTTACCAATTCACTCGTTCTGATTCAATTCAATTCGTTCTTCACACAAACATCCGATTCTTATCTTAATGCTTTCACAAAGATTCCCTTCAATCTCAAATATCAACAGCTTTGCTTTAATGCAACTTACAACTATTTCTCAGTATGATGTTATCTTCTATTCCCCTTTATCTTCCTTTCAATTCTGTTTCATTTATATACCACTGTCTTTAATTTAATTACTTGATTTCTCTCTATCTTCACCTAATTTATCTAATTATTTCTCATTTTTTTTGCTTAGAAGAAATTGTAATATTATGCAATTCAAATTCCTATCAAGCTCCGAGGTTAGAGAAGAGGAAAGTGAGAATTTCTCAATGTCATAAGCTAATAGAATTTCAGAAAGAGTATAACGCGAGTTCATTGCTGATGAGATTTTTAGTTTCTATCGAGGGACCTTTCCTAGGCATGGAGATTAATGTTTCCCTAAATCAATGGTCACATTGAATGTATAAGAAACTCATTTACATTAAAAGTAGAATCCTAGGCAGAATTAACAGATTCAGACGTGGAATATTTTGCGACCTTACGCATCAGTGTAAGATATTTACAAGAAAATACTACTGATAAACCATTGGTTGTCAAATCCTCAGTAGCAGAATAAATTGTTAAATTTTTGTTGCCTTTTATCAAAACCTATCAGTGTGTAGCTGAAAATTTAGTACTGAAATTTCTAAGGAACGAATGTAGAAAGATTGAAAAATAAAAATCGTATCTGAGAATTTTTTGTCTTTTTCTCCAAGCGGTAATATTTTAGTTAGCAAGGAGCTACTTCACACTTCTCATTAATAATTTGATTCCATAACAATGCTCTTTCTGTAATTATTTTTATAATAATTTCTGAAAAGATATAATTAAAGTGCTTGAAAATTGCATTAATATCTAAGGAATGTTTTATTTTACCTACAAATCTGAAAATAAACAATAGGGTTTAGTGGGTCACAAAAAAGAACCTTAAAAATATATAGGTCGCAGGAAAAAAAAAAGTTTGGTAAACAGCGACGTATCTCGTTAAAGTAGACAAAAGTCAAGGACAAATAATGTAGCATTATATTCTAGTATGTGTCTTTACGATTACTTTTACTACCCAAACAACAACAGATGTCTACCTAAACATTTATTTAGGCTTAGAGAAAGAAAGGAAAAGAACGAAAAAAGTTATCAGACTTGAATTAAATCTGGTGAAATAAAGGTCGTCATTGGATTTTATGTCTTTCCCTCTAGTACCTCGTGGACAAAATGTGCAATTTTGTGAGAATCCACAAAAGTGAAGAGTGAATCTAGTGTTAGATGCTTGGCGGTATATTGGTGAGGGTTGAGCATAGAGGACGTTTCTTTAAAAATTTTATATTATTTCGTGGAAAGGCTTGCGTGAGTGATGGAAGAAAATGTTTGAGGAATGTAGGCAGAATTAGGCAAACTCACGAATGTAGGCAAACTCACGATGCTATCATTTGTGAGGATATTTGTGGCATTTTGAAGGTAATTTTTGTTCAAAGTAGTAATTTATTATATTTCTGCGTATGGTGCTCTCCGACCTACGGGAAGGACAAACAGTTGCCCTTGGGATGTCGGAGGCGTTTCAAACTCTTGACCCCTAAGGCCGAAGAAAAACTGCTAAAGAAAATTTATTCACCCTTTGCAACTAGACCAAAAGAGACGTCCTTGTCGGGCTAATTATCAAGGCATTTTAGTTTCTCGCGTTTATGAAGATAGCTGTCGTTGTATAAGGGTATTACGAAACTAATTTCTTCTTATTTTTTCGCTTAAAAATGTTACGAGAAAAGGCTTACTTCCGTACAACAGCTCTCGCGGACTTTTCCTGGATGCTACTTGACTGAAACAACTCAACTTCCAATTATGCGAAGCAAAGTTCATTATATAAACTGAAGTAAATGAGAAAGAGCGAAGAATGGAGACGGAAAGTTAAGACGTGGGAATAAATTGAGTGCACTGAAATTAAAAGGGTGTTAGCGTGAAAAACGCTTAAGTATACTAGCAATCATAGCACATTGTCAGATTCTGACTCAACGAAGTTGGAGCAATTACTGGACATATTCGCATCATATTCCAGTGAGCGTACTCTTTGATATATTATTGAACTTGTTAGGTCTCGGATAAAGAGAAAGTAAATTGTGTGAGAGCCCTCCCTTCCCCATAAGAGTAATTAATAAAAATATATTCTAGTTAGAATTAAACTATTTTAATTAATTGGTCTGTGCTTGAATTTAAGTTGAAATTTAGACTTTATAATTAGAATAACATTTAAGATAACATACGAGACAGGTTTGTGACGCCGTCACAAAGATACTTCATTTGCAACGTTTCATTATAACTTCCTTCTCCAGTTATTACCAGGCTTATTTTTGATAATCACATAATAACATAATCAAATAAAGAGAAAGTCATACACATACGATTGTAAAGCTCCCTTATTCAGATCTACAAATAATCTTTTTTGAACTATAACCTACTTTATCTGTGGTAATTATTTCCTATGAGAGTTTGATTTAACATTAAGTTATGGTAAAGGTTGCTCCTGCCGATCCATGCGTGTTCAAGTCCCTAGAAAAATTAACAATAAGGGTTCAAGTCCTTGACACTTTTGTAGATCCTATCGGTATTCACTCTTGAAGCTCTTTACTCAAAGCAAGTCTGTTACAAATGTTTCACTTGATAACTTCCACTCACTATCTTTATCACTCACTAAAACTACCAAATTCTGTATGATATGCTTCACTGTTTGTAAATCCATTTTCTCTATTCTATTCAGTGCATGTCAATGATTCATATTTAATCTGCATAAATTTTGTTTTCTTTTATTGGTTGGGAATTTTCAATCCAATTACATTCAAGAAAAGGTAAAATTAGTTGATGGGGAAAATACGAAATAACGTATGTCATAAATTATGCTACTCCAAATTATAAACTAGTAAACACATTTTTTTTTTTGTACTGTAGTACTTTTTGGTATATTTCAGTAGGTTGATTTAAAATTTCATAACTGTAAAATTCTGAGGTCATGGCGCCAAGTATAGAAAGATTTTTTTCACCATATGTAGCGATTGATACATCATTATGTACAAGAATGGGAGTTTAAACTGTATCTTTCTAGAAATTTGTGCTTAATGAAACCAGTATACTTTTAATCACAAATATACCCAAAATTTATACACAAATTTTGGTAACATGCGAGAGGGTATCATAAAGTTTTAATTATTTTTCAGAAATAACTTAGATAAATAATCGGAATAAAATTTATTCTGCATATTTATCGATATTTATGTCAAAATGTTGTAAATTGCTGCTATTAATATTG
>BMAW01093294.1:123375-148382 GCA_019974015.1 Nephila pilipes
TCTAAGGAACTATTCTCCTGGAGGAAAGACCTTTTCCATTTCTTCTAAGGAAATACAATCCTAAACGAAAGAGTAGAAAGAGTAATTCCTTAGAAGAAATGACAAAGTGTAAATTAGTACGTTATGGATACCCAGTTGAGTATATATATTTGAAAACAATACAATTCATAATGAAATTTAAATTAAATTTTAAGACCTACGAACGATATTCAATTTGCTAAAGAAATCAAAACGTTCCAAAGCAATCTTTTTCGTCAAATTTCTTAAATGGTTTGTTTTATGTTTACTCATTTTTTTCAAACATACTTAAATGCTCAAGATTATTGCAAAAATTATTTAATGTAAATAAAGTAAGTAATAAATCTGCTCCGATGCAACATTTTCCAATAATATTAAGAAATCATTTGAGATAATTTTAGTTTCAGAAGGCTGTAATTGAGATAATAATGCTGAACAGTAAATTAAATTTTTTTATTACAAATATAAGCTGTTTTTTTTATTTTGGGATACATATGGTTATGTACAGTAATTCCTGATTACGTATTGTAAAAATTTCTTTAATCTGCTAAAAAGTTTTTAAAAGATCGTTGCAATTTTTCAATCTGATACTTTTTAAATGTATTATAATTTTAAATGTACTTATGGAACCACCCAGCATTCGAGTGCGCTATCTATCGACTGCTGGAGGAGTGACAATATCTAGAGCTTCAATACCCAGCAATTCATGCGGAGGAGCTGTAAACCACGGTATTCCGTACCCAGACTTATGTGGATCTGTTTTGTTATGTTTTTCCTTATTTGTCAGTCTTTACATTTGTTGTGTACTCAATTGTAATGCGAAAAAATTGTAATTATATCTAGGAATGGTTTCGTTATTTGGAAAGTTTTCACTTATTGAATCTCTGTTAACCTTAACAGAATGCCCAACGGAAAAACCCATGGTTATTCTTGCAATTTAAGATCCCCTCGCTCATTATTCTCTCAATAGTAGAATTTGAATAAATATACAAATGCTTAAGGTCATTTTTCCAAAGAAGATCTTTACCAAATTTTTTTATAAATTTTATCAAAGCATTATTACAAATAAATTAAACTAGCATCATAATTATCTCTAATTTCTTTTTCGATTTGGAGAATTAAAAATCGAATTATATATAGTTACCAGAAACTTTGCATACAGAAATGTGAAATTATGTTTCTTTGATATGAATTTACAATATGATAAAGATATGAATAAGAATATTAGCAGACATTAACAATTTAACAGTAAAAAAGTTATTATGAGTAAATAATTAGCAAAAGTCTATACATTCAAAATTAAAATAATTCAACAATTATATTTTTCACATTTCTATCCCACTAAATTTATTCTAATTAATTAAGCATCAATGCAAATGATCATATTAATTTCTCTATCCCATTACATTTATTCTAATTAATTAAGCATTAATGCAAATGATCAAATTAATTTCATTTGTTCCTTTAAAAAAGATTTTGTGCTAGATTTGAATTTTACAAGAGAGACTTAAAGCATAAAATAAAATGGAGGTATTCACTATTTTTGTAAGTTTACTTGCACAATAAAAACATATACTTAATAAGCACCTGATCATAATTAGATTTTAATTACGCTTCTGTTTTTTTATTTTTTTTTCCTAACTGAGAACTTCTCTGAAATCAATTGCTCTCAGATTTCGATGAATTTCAGCTAATGATTGTTAATTGTAGCTTCAGTTTTCACTATTTTTAAGCGAGGGAAAAAAAAGTTTTTTTTTTTGTCTGAGTTATCAGGGATGCTGATACGTAAATCGAATCGATTGTCGCGAAAATGTAATATACTCGTAGAATCTTTTAACTGAGCGAAATAAATTTTAAAAAATTCAATTGATAAAATTAGGTTTCTTTTAGCTTTTGTATAATAAAAGCACTTTTAACTAAATGTATAATTTTAGAGATTTAAAATTAATCGTAGTAAAATTATTTATTAATAGGCTTTTAAGAATTGAAATTATCATCAATTTTAATTTTATTTTGTTATTTTATATAAAAAAAATTATAAAAATCAATTTAACAATTCTGACGATATTTGTATAAAAACATAGTTATGAAATTTATTATATTGTTGCTTGTTAGATAGTAGGACAACTTAATAAGCAGGTTCTTTAGGAGTAAATCTAAATTTTGTATTGGGAGACTCTCTAGAAAATGCAATGCATTTCATTTTTAACAGGAAGCAATTAGTGCCCACATAAATATATATTCAATAGCCACCAATTCAAAGTTTACACAATCACAGCAATATGTAATCACAATATTGTGTGAGACACAAATATTTTACAAACACTAATAAAAAAAAGCGTTTCATATAAATATATTCTCAAAATACATTCTAGAATCTTCCCAATTAGTCTGGGGATATCTAGTTTAATCACTAAATTTGGCAATTTAATAACATTTGGTTACCAGAATTTTCTCCAAGTAGCTCTACAAGATCAACTATTTCCAATTTAACATTACTGTGAGGTGTATCCTTCCAATCATAATAGTCATATCGAAAGGTAAACAACAAATTTCAAACTTTCCACGTTATGACATGAATATCAAAAGCTATTCTGGCCACAAATTTTCATTGTTTAAATTCCATTTCAGTTTATTTTCCTTTGTAAGCAGTTGTATTTCTTATAAGTAGCAGTTGCTCACAAATCCTGTATCACAATATTCAATCCTGAAAAATATTTACATGCAGAATTTTAATATTTTTATGTGCTTAATTTTTTTTACACATTAATTCAGTCTTAAATTTTGATTAATTAATATTTCTGAATAATATGTCCATTATATAAAATTATAAATTAGATTAAAGTGAAATAATTTTTTCAGCGATTAATTGCTTTCAACTCTAATGAATACAAGTTTTCATTGTACCCCATTAATTAAATATAACTGTATCAGTAATAGAGGTAACAATGGTTTTCTTTTCAGAACCTTTATTATGGTAATTTCACTGAGAAAATTTGAAATTAGGGGTTTTGTATTTAGAGAATTGAATTTCGTTTTACGATTTTTTTTTCAAATAGTTAAAATATTCCATAATTTATTCAATATGTGTGCGTCTAAAGTTTGTGGTGTAAAAGTTTTAATAGTTAGTTGAGTTAATTTCTTTTTGTGAAAAACGTTTATACTTCATTAACAATTTCATATTAGTTTAATTAAAAAAAAAGAAGAATTTAGTTAAAATTATGAATGTTTTCTTAATTAAGATATTTTTGTAGAGAGTATTATTTAAACTTTAAAGGCGAGATACTAAAACTTCGAATTAACGAAAATGGTCTGAGTTATTTCATTTATATTTTTTGTAATAATGTCTCATCAATTATGTTTCAAAATGCTTAAAATTAATTAAATAAATTAAGGAACAGGCATACAAATTATTTCCAAGTAGATGTCTTCACTAAAACTTTGTATTAAATATTATTTTGATTAAAACGTTAAATAAATTTATCACAAATTTTAAAAATTCCTTTTTTTAAAAGGTACATCATTAAAAATACTATTCCCACTTAGTGTATTATAGTTTCAGGCTGTGAGAGTGCAAGAGAAATAAAGTCCACCTTTAGTTAGCAATCTGAATCAATTTAACAAGTTTTGGAGAAAGTGATAGTTTTCTCTCTCTACTGTACTACTACTACTACTACTCTCTATCGGTGTTTTGTGTACTTTTAAGTATTTGTACAGTTTGACAATAAAAAAAGTGAAAAAAAGTATCGGGAAATTAAGAATCTTTGATTTACTTTCAAACTCTCAGTATTGAAAACTTTTCTTGATATTCATGTACTCGTATTTAGTTTCGTTGATATCCACATTTTTTTCAATTAAAGCATTAAGGAATGTTTAAATTAAGTAATCTTAAATCAAAATTTAAGAAATCTTTTGCTAAGAAATAATAGACAAGACTTTTAACTTTAGGACTACAAAAGAACTTTATTCTAAAAGAATGTTATTTAAGATTCTTTTCTTATTGGCAACTCTAACTGAAAATGTATCAAAATGTTGAAAAAGATTTTCTCTCTTTCCTGTATTTGGCTACTTTTGAAAATGATAAACTGATGATGATTCAGTATTTGAATGCTTTTGAAGTTATAACATAGTTGTTACAAAATTTGTGTCCTATGGTTATGTGATGAAAGCAATCTATCAAAAAGGATAGCACTTTATACGCACATTTTAAGGAAAAAATAAAGCACAGGTATCAAAACTTGTACAGATTGACAACACAACAAGAGCAAAAACAGTTCTTGTACAAACTAGCATTGTAAGCAAATAGCAAGCCACTAGCAATAACTGTATTAGCACTTTCACTAGCCTACTAGTCCGCTCTGCGGACATTTCGTTCTTCAAAGTAAACTCCGAGTAATTCCGGTAGATTACTTCATTTCAGGATTTTTGCGTATTTATATCTGTTCTGCTAAGTGTAATATTAAAGGGAAAATTAGCTAAGAATCCATAATTTCTCTCTTAAGACCGATGTTAGGAAAATTCGAGCATTTTTTAGAATTTTCATTTTGTCGCCAAATTTGTCGACAAGGTCTAAGAGTCATTTAACCTTCCCGATATCTAATTAAACCTCTGTAAATGTTTCTTTTTAATAAAAAGATTATTTCAGGAAGTAATATTTCAAGGAAGTGGCATTAAAGGGAAGTGGTATTGTAAATTTCTTACGATATCTTTGATTAACCTCAACTTACAAATATATGAATAATTTTTATTTATTTTCTGAAAGCAAAATTTTAAATCTTATACGATGTGATTTAAATGTTTTTACATATATAAACAATTAAACATTGTACTTCTTTGTAAAGTATATTAAAGATTTTCTATCAAATGAAAACAGATTTTAAGGTCCTCCATTGGTCATATTCATCTTAGAATCCTATTCTTTAAGTGGTCGCTGTTTAGAACAGTGCAGAAAGATATTTAAAATGTTTTAGATATTAGTTGTTATTACACTCTTTTTTATTTGTCTTTCCATATTTGTATGCACAGTACTTCACCTTCTACACATTGCAATCAATTTCCTCAGGACGGAGCAAAACAATTATCTGCAGAATTCCATGTGTGAATTCGTCTGAAACTTATCTGAAATGTACGGTTAATACTGAAAAAGGAGTCAGAAACAAATAAAAATGACGATAATTTGAATAACTTGTTGTTTTTGAGTCCTCAACCATCATGAAGGGATGCTTTCGAGCCAAGGACAGACGTTTTAACTTTATCAACTCAGTAAGTTTTGGTTTTGTTACAAAATGATACATAAACGATTTTTCTTCTGCTAGCAGACATTGAACAATTCTTTTCGAAATAGAAATCAGAGCTCCTTGAACCAATTGGTAACCAGAACCAATTTTTCCAGTTTCTAAGCAAAAGTTTTTAATTTTTCTGTCACAACCAGGCATTTTTCTACTTTTCCTACCACAATTCTCTTTTCATTTTGGATAATGTGTTACATTTTTAACCAAACTGATCTTTATTTTGTTAACAATTGTTTTCTAAGCAACTGGATATCTGCTATCTTCTTTTGGGATTGATCTGTTTACAAGAAAAACGTTTTCATTCTCTCGACTCATTATTTCAGACCAACAAAAGGAGAATATTCTGGCAATAAGTCAGATTTCTCGTATCGAAAGGCTCCTATTGGCTTACTGTTGAAGTGGGAAGCTGAAGCGTGGCTAGCATGTAGAACCAATAGAAATGTTGGATTGAGAACTCTAGGGAAGAGGAGATGTAATCTCTATAAAGTTTCATATTTTAATACTGAAGCCACACACACACGCGCACGCACGTATTCACAGAAACAAAACACATTCTTATTTCCAAACGGATACCTAGAATAATAAATATTTACATTAAAAAATTAATTTATATAAAAACATAGTCTCACATAATTTGAACTGTGAATGATTTAGTCAAATGTACATAAAGGTCAATTTACGAATTAATGTCAGCATTAATTTGGCAATCCAATGTATGTATGTCTTTCCACATCAAAATTTGTACTCGAATTTTAACCCACTTCCTAACATCCAATCGAGCTAATATTTTGAATACAGGTAAACGTCTGATGTCTGTACGATACTACGGTGGGCTTAGTCAGTGGCGGGCGCATTTAGAAAGAGAGGGGTGGGAGCTAGGGGATCCGGCCTTATACTTACTATGTACTCGAAAGTTAATCAATTTCCTATCATCCAACAGAGCTGAAATTTTGCGTATACGTATAGCTCTGATGACAATACATTACTATGGTGCATTCAAGTAGTCACAAATTACATAAGAAGTTGCAAGGCCCTGTCCTCAGATCCACCCTCTTCTCCAAATCTACCACTGTTTGAGAGCACACTATCACATTGAATTGTCATTGGAGTTAAGCAATACTTTGGTTTTAAATAACGAGACGGACGCTGCTACAGGAGAAGTGCGCAAGATCTATAGACCATCGACCAACAGCTTTTTAGAGTGAAGCCATCTCTTCCTAATCCAATGCTCTTGTTTGTGTAAACAAACCCGTATATCCGTAGCCACCTTCGTTGGAATTAGACTTACTTAATGTTTCGCCTAATAAAAAGATTAGGGAGTAACGAATTGTTGTGAAATTTCACATGAAACTTGTAGAAACTGCTACTGATACTCATAATTTTTCATAGAAGTGTATGGCAATGAATATTTATTGCGTGCACGTGTTTATGAGGGGTTTAAGCTTTTTTTTTAAGGTGGCGAAAAGGAAGTTAAGGATGGCTCACGGCCGGGTCACCCTTCCACTTCAAAAATAGATAATTATGTCGAAAAACTCATTAATCCGGTTCCATCGATTAGGTACTTGCACGATGGCAGAAAATGAATTTGCAGTACGGACAAAGAATCCGTACTGCAAATTGTTCCACCAAGACAATGCGCCGGCTCATTCCACTCCATTTGTCATGAGGGTTTAGCCATGTACAGCATCTCAGTGTTAGACCATCTGCCTTATTTGCTGTATCTTGTGCCATGCTACTTCTATATGTTTCCTTAGGTAAAATCAGCATTTAAAGGAACACTACTTGAGTCCATTGAAGCTATGAAAGGGAATGCGGCACGTGTCCTGATGGAGATGACAGAAAAAAACTTCCATCACTGTTTTGAATATTGGAAGATTCGCATGAAGTGGTGTAAGGATAAAGGAGAGGTATAAATTGAAGGTGATAGTAAGTAAATATGTATGACTTCAAAATAAATTGTTTTAGAGCTTCAGTATTGTTATTTAATAGACACACTCGGTAAATCAAACTTTTCTTTAAAGATGGGCTAATAGATATAAAAATAAATATTTTAAATATAATATAATATGTTACGAAAACTTGTGCACAGTTAGAACTTTTCATATAAATAAATAATGGTGTTTCATTTACCGGTAATTTATTTAATTATTTTAGCTAAGCACCTCAACCTTATATGAAGTATACACAATTTTACATTTAAAAATTGCTTTTATGCCATTTAGTTCATCTTTAAATAAAAACTTGATTTAAAATTGTTTTAATTACATTTATTAGATGATTGCTTAACTCGTGTTCTTTTGGATTCAGTATTCTCAACAATGTTAATTTCATCGGGAGGCATTGTAGAAAAGGTTCTAGCAATGTTGTGTCTTACAAATAAACCCAATTGAACTAAGTGATCTAAGAATAAAGAATAATTCATTTTAGCTAACTGAGAGCTTTAAAAATGCAAATAAATATGATAAATGTAATACTCTTATTGAATGGATCTGTACCATTAAATTTCTAAATGTACAACAGATGCTAAACAATTTTGAAAAGAAATCTTAAAACATTATGCTGTTATATCTAACTTTAATGATATTCTATTTTATATATCTAAAAAAGAAATACTTAACCGAGTTACATTTTTATGCTTCAAATATTTAAAGAAACAGTTAATAGGCATATTTGAAAGAAAAAATATTTTTTCGCTTTAATTCTTTTATGGTTTCTGCATTTGTAGTTGTTGTTAGATATTTGTTCCCGACAAAGTATGTTTCGATGTTTCCATCTTTTTTTTTGATTTTTGAGTATTTTTACATTGAAGTTATTTTATGTAAGGCTTATGTTGTATTTGGGTTCCCTTTAACTATTAACTTCATGGGATATTTTACTACGATGTTTGATATATGAACCTCCCTTTGTAAAACAATCCTGTCTTATGTAAATTAGAATTATTATATAAGAAGAGAAGAAGAAGTAAATGAGAAGGTTTAGAAGAATGAAAGGAAGTTATAAGAACCTTACAGTAAAACAATGTTAAGAGCTCGTCTGCCTGACTCGATTCTGTTATTAAAATATATTGCTCAGAGTTCGTAAGACAAGTAGATATTTTTATTAAATTCCTACTTTTAGCTCAGACTCTCCCTATATATATCGTGTTCAAATTTTAAAATGTTAATAAAATACTTTTTATTCATCCACTCAAGTTCAAATACATTTTGTTAAACTTGTAGTGGATGACACTTGATGCTAATACAGTTTTTTCAAATATAATTAAATTTAATTGGTGAAAATGCAGCTTAGCCCTACCACTTGGTGCGATTTCAAAAATTGCTTAGCTTGGCGATTTGTTTTTGGCTGAACGTTAAGTCCGCGAAGCTGACCAGGGTAGCCACATTTGGCAAAATACCACCAAATAATTCCTGTCGTCAAGGGTGGTTGGGATAAACTGCATTCCAACCATTTAATTTAACGGATGAATTAAGAAACAAGCCAATGCTTCTACTGTATTATTTGTAATGCAATAGAAAAGTTGGTAGAGCGTCGGCGTAGAAACTTCGTGCCTTTGGATTGAATCTCGTCGAAGCATAAAATTTTCTTATTTGATTTTCTAATAATTATTTTAGTTTTATATGGGAGAAAAAAAATTCTCTTTTATAAGATATTTAGCAGGATATAAATCTAGGAATAAATTCCGTCTATGACGAATTGTCTATGACGTCTATGTAGATTGCTGGAATTTTTTTCTTTTGCCGCTTAATATTGGGATTCTGTCATATGTATATACATATTTATATTAATTGTAATTATTTAATAAAAAGGCACTAAAATAAAAATTTTCTTTGTTGATCTAAGTTGGAATTGACTTAATTATTTCATATTTTTTGTTTTTATAATTAGTTTGCTATTGTGTCTAATTAAAGAAGCCTCTACACATATTTAATTCATTTTGATTATTGAATAGTCAAGGATTTGAATAAGCTGGTTAAAAATTTAGGCTGACCTATATTCAGTTATTATCTCATTTACTGCCAACGAAAAGAATTCATTACAATGTAGTCGCTTTTCTTTTTGATAACGAATTGCAATAATAATGACTTACAAGTTGCAGTTAAACTGAATTGTATACTATAATTTTTGTGAATAATATGACGGTATGTATTCCGAATTACCTCGGTATTCTAGTGACTATGGACACGAATTCGTGGCCGGCGTTGTTCCCGTCTAGTTGTGCGCTCAACTAGATGAGAACAAAGCCATCCTTTGAAGATCGTCCTTGTATAGGGAGCGATACACATTCATAAGACTTTAATTTATTTAAAAACATCTTTTTGTATATGACCCGTGTCTTATGTAAATTAAATAGAAATGAAAAGATTTAGTGAATACGATTGATGAGACAGCATTTACAAAAATACGAAGAATTTAGTAGTAAGAATTATAGGAAGAAAGAGAGAGAAGGGGTTCATAACGAAGAAAAAAGAATCATGTCTTAACTGATTAAAATAGAGATATAGGATATCCGAAGTGAGGCTCTGAATACGGATAATTAAGTCGGACTCACCGTATAAGTATAATTACTGACTTGGATCCATATAGTAATTGAAAGTTAAGTATTAATTATAATATTAACCTTAAGGGTCGGTTTGATGCAGAGGAATCATTTCCACAGGTGAAATAACAAGCATATTATGTTTTCATCATTCCTAGGCATTAATAAAAATCGTTTTATTATCTGAACTGACACTTGCTTGTGTGAATTTAAATGAATATTAATAAATCACGACGACGCAATAAAGTAAAGGAAGTATTCCCGGTGCATTATAAATGAGATATCATTCTCTAACAATTTTTTTTTCTTGAATTTGTTTTATGCATTGTAAAATTTTAAGTACTTAATATTAACCAAAAAATATACAATGTAAATACATATTATATAAATATCTTTTAAACAATATAATTTTAAATCACTGCGGAATTTAATACGTGAAAGGAAAAAAATAATAATAAAATACGATGCATAATATTTTCAAAAAAATCACAAACCTAAAATTATAATAACTTACTTAATAAACCATAAAACGAAATACTTATGATATACTACAATTTTTTTTATGGAAATGGTTCCCTGTTTGTTTTAAAAAGATTTAAGAATCTAATAGATGTAAAAATTCTTATTCGGAGTATATTCTTGTCGGAAATTAATATGTCAAAGATAAAAAAAAAAATTGCGTTTAAACATATATCTTTATAATATCACCTTCTTTACTTTTTTAAAAACATTTAGCAAAGCTTACCGATAGGGAATGGAATAAAAAAAAGGGCGCATGAAATTAAATCTGGAAGAATACCTCCTATCATTGCTTTTTATGTCTTTCTGGAAAGTTTCGCGTGGTTGGAATGTGTAATTTGGTGCGAATCTGTAAGGCGAAGAGAGAATTTTACCAGATGCTTGTGGAATACATTTTAGAGGGCCACTTCAGAATTTTATAGTATTTCGTAGAGAGAGGTACACGGGAAAAAAGTGATTTTACTTCAGAACGTAAACAGAAATCAGTAGAGGTATTTCGTTCTGGAACTATACGAGGCAACCATTTGTAAGCAGGCTTCAGGTCTTTCGAATGGCTATTACAGTTCAATGTAGTTTTTTGATGGTGAATTTTAGAAGCGTGATGAAAATTTAAACTTTAGATTTTCTTTTCTTTTCTTAGTTATAAAATATTGATTTTTGTCATGAAAAAATTTCAGCCAATACACAAAAAATTCTTTTATTCCGTATGCAGTTGAATTTTACATTACTTTTAAATAATACTGTACATAACATTTATAAAATTTGTGGTGAATCAAGACTAATTTTCTGATTTCTCTTTGTTTTGTAAAGAGTTACTGTAGAAACAAGTGAAAATTTCTGACAAAACCAAACACAAAAGAAAATCGAGGATTATTTTAAGTTTCTTTTAAACAGTAAGAATTTCTGCCGATAAATTCAGTCATTTAAAATATTGTACTTCAGTAATGCCCCAGCATTCTTTCACTCATAGATTTATCGATACATTTATCGAATTTCTCCTATTCAATTATTGGTAGTTCATCATTTTCTTTTTAGTTTACGACACGATTTGTGCGAAATAATGAAAGCAGCAATTCTTCGGAACAATAGATATTTTAAACTCGATTAGTTGATCCGCTACTCTATAGAAAGTAGATTAATTAATTTCCCTCAAATATTCACTATCCTTTTAGCTTTGTGAATGACTAGCTCATGGAAATCATTGAAAAGTTTTCCAACACCCTTCACGCACATGCTCATATTTGTAACTTTTTATTTTTAACATCCCGTTATATGAAAACGATTCAATAAACCTCTACTATATGGTCAACAAATAAAAATGATTGGAGTTATCGTTTGAGACGAAGAATTATTATAATGAATGGGAAGTCAAAGAGGAATGTGAAATAATTATAGCACGTCGAAACTTTAAAAAAAAAAGCATTATTTCGGTTCAATAAAAGTGATCTGTCCTCAGTATTTCCTTTAACTACTAATATTTTTTTGCAATATATACATATAATATATTCGATGAAACTATTTAATAATACTAGCAATATGGTAGCTTTGTGACTTTGAGCTATGCGCAATGTTCTCTTCCCTAACTTCGGTAACTTTTTGTAATTTGAACTGCATAAAACTCAAGTTACAGAAACAATTCCTGACAAACAAATGATGAAATGGAATTAGGTAAATTAGATGAAGATAAGAAGTGTAAGGAATTGAATTAGAGATAGCGATATATTAATGAAAAAGAATTGAAAGGAAAGAGAAGGGAGACAGATGATAAATATAAGTGTTTGTGAATTGTAGTTAATTATAGAAACTAATTGTTTGTAGTAAAATTGGTTAAAAGTAACTCTTGGTTAGAGTAATAGCAGTGTGATCTGCTGTATGCTAGAAGTGTCTCACTCGGTTCTAGTGAGGTGGTAAGTCAAGATTTAATTGTTTAATCATAAACTAGAATTAAAATGAATTAAGAGAAATTCGGGAGAGAGCAACATACATTTTCTTTGAAGATAGTTAATAAACTGTACCTATTGTTTTCTGACGTTTCTTTATTTGGAATTTTTGTGAACTTGACTGTTTAATTAGACTTTAAAATGTCTGTGGAGTTGAATAATAAAGGGGAGATTCTACAGTTTTTAGTTTACAAAAGGTATTCTATAAAAACTGAATGTTACTTTTTACATGATGGCAACATCATGAAACTAAAAAATATAAGGGCAGGAGATTTTTTTTCAAAATGTTAACTTAACGCTTATAAATATTCTAAACGTAGCAGACAGTTTTATTTTCTTAGTTTCAGACTTGTTTAAAGAACTATTTAACTATTTTTATTTGCCGTACAGAAATGGAGGTGAGTGATTCAGAGTTAAAAAACGAAACGTGTTGTGCCATAAAATTTTGCCATCGTTTGGGCGAAACAGCTCCAGAAACAGTCAAGTTAATGGAAAAAGTTTACAAAGATAAATTTTTGGGTGAGTCTACGATTTTTGATGGCAGGGTGATTTCAAAAAAGGTATAAAAATAATCCGAATCTCCTACAGACTGTAATAATAAGTGATCGAATTTGGTTGCATCAATTTGATCCACTTATCAAGCCCAACAAGTGCATAGAAGCACCCTGATTCTCCAACTCCGAAAAACAAACCGACAAATCAAATGTGTTGGAAAAGTCATGATGATTATTTTCTTTGATCATGAAGGTAGAATCTATCAGCATGCTGTGCCTCCAAAAACTACTGAGAAAGGAGAATGTTATGTTTCAGTTTAGAAATTTTTGCGACAGCACATATAGAGAAAGCGTTATGAACTGGTAGGGAATTGGACATTACTTCACGTAAGCATGTTGCCCCTCCTGTTCAGAATTATCTTAGTAAGCCCCAATATTAAAATCATACCACATCCCCCTTACACTCCAGATCTCGTAACATGGTATTTCTGGTTGTTTTTGACGTTGTAGATGGTTCCGTGGCAAACAGTTCTATACAGTTTCAGACGTTATTTCAGCAGTGTAGGGTTCTTGAAGCAAATTCCAGAAAAAACCTTATCTACTTGTTTTGAAAAGTAGATTGAACGATGGGACCATTGCATATAATTTGAGGGAAGGTATTTTGAAAAATATGGATTCATTTTTGCTGTAAATATATTTCTTAATTTTTTTATGATTGTACTCTCAGTTTGTATGGAACGCCCTTGGTTTTTCTGGAATATTTTTTAGCATTGGTACATTTATTAGATCTACCGCAAAGCTTCTGAAGCGAAAGAAAATAATACATTTTTCGTACATTTAATAATACTTAATATATACCATATTTTCGTCGTTACTTATGAACTCTTGCAAACGTGATGGTAATTTGTAAATACCATCTAAGAAAAAGACCTTGTCTTTAGGGGCGAACTCAAACAGTGCTAGGTTGACGTATGCTCCAGTTTTGAATTTTTTTTCCTTTCAAATTTTTTGCAGAGAGTTAAACAAGTGATAATTCGAGGGTATTAGTTAGGTCTGACAAGTATGGTGGGTGGCACAGAAATTCCCTTGATGTGTGATTTTTTGACGAATCGCCAAAGCAGCATGCGGTTTGACTTTATCATGATTCAATATAATGTGCTTCATATTGAACATCGCCGAACTCTTTTCTTTCAGTGCATTGTTTAAATCATCCGTTTTCTGACAGAATCTCTCCCAATTGAGCTTTTGTTAGGTTTCAAAAGCTTGAAATGTATTGGTTCTTAAAAGTCCCAACCTATACACAGCGTTTGCATATTCAGACTCAATCTCGATTTAGAGGTGAAAGGGACAGATAGGGCATGCTGCAAGAATGCTTTTTTCCTTACGATGTATTTGAAAATAATCCAATTTTCATGAACAGTTATTATCCGGGTCAAAATAGGTTTGTTTTTGTTCCCAGCTAACAGAGTTATGCGTATTACGATTCTATTAAGCAAAGACTTCTCACTCCCGAGGGTCCCATCTGGAATGTTTGCAGCAATCCTAGTTTTGACGGAAATTATATTGTGCAATAAAGACTATTAAATATATAAAAGATGTATTATTTTCTTTCACTTTATCAACGGACAAAATTTTTCGGTTCACCTAATGTAAACAATAATGTGATAAATATATAATCTACAAAAAAGGAGTCAGGAGATGATTTAAAAATAAATACTTTTTATAGAAAATATTTGAGGCCCAATAATACTTTTTTTGAGGCACAATTAATACTTTTTCTTAAAAATATTAATAATGTTAGCTTACAAATGTTTTCCCCAAAGGTTTTTTTGCCTTATATTTGAAAGTAAAATTGCTTATTAAAATACTTTTTCAAACATTCAAAGCTGAGTCAGTATTACTTTTTCTAGTTTTTAATTGACGATAAGGTTTTACGTTATAAAAAAATTGTTTCAGATATAATTTTGGTACATTGTCTCAATTTAAAATTATAAGATTTAACTCATTCTATATTCAAAACGGTTACTGATATTCATTACAAAGGACTGATATTTTTTTGAAGGGCTTGCATGAAATAATTTTGTAACAGTAAATCATTATTTTAGTAAGAAAAAGAAATAAATCATCTCTTAAAGTATTGAAAATATTAAATTTGAAGTATATAAACAGGGAATTAGGGGAATCTATGAATAAATGTATTTAAATTCTTTTTTGTTTTGCTCTCCGTCGTTTTCATGTCTTAGTAGCCATAAGATAATCCCATACAGATGGTTTACTTTGACTTGAAAACTCTTTCCTTTTTTTACTGGTGGAATTTTTGAGTTCGGAGATATATATATTTTCATTTTATTGTATATATAAGAATATAACTTCCAATATCCTTAATAAAAGAGACCTTTTGAGAAATATTATAGAATATCTCTCGTCTTCTGTAGAAATATTAAAAATGCAACTTGAAAAGTAGTCAAAAAATTTTTAAATTATTTTTCGAAGACAGTATAAAATACTTTTTAGAAATATATATCAGATTATAAATATACTTAAATTGCTAACAGTTCGAGCTTGCTAAAATATATCTATAATTTTAATTTTAAAATATGTGCATATTATTTATACTAGCAAACATTAGTTTATTTTTTTAAAAAAAAAAATGAGAAATATTTTTGATTCTTGAGAAAGTATGCATTTTTCTGCCAAAGTAATCTTTAATTTTGTATTTCGCTATGAAATTTACAGCTGGTTTTAGCAAATACAATATTTCTCACACTGTGCCTTAATCTATATTTATATATTTTATAATATTTTACCAGGATGAAATATAATGTATCTTATACTATTTATATATTTATATCTGAAAGAGTTCAGAGTTATTACTTAAAAGGTTTTAAAATTGCTAGGTTTTACAGAAACGTCTAATACAATATACAAAATATCTATCAAACCAACATTCTTCGAAAAAAATACATATGAAATGGAAAATAAATTTAAAATATGTAATGAATTCATGAGAAAAAAAATTAAAACTATTTTTTTCATTTTATCTGCCGATTCAGAATTCTGAAAGAAAACTTGTTGAATAACCCATCGCTTATTCTTTGATGAGTAATAGTGAGATTTACTGAGATAGGAGATGAAACATAGCAATTATTGGTGAAACATTAGTTTCGTTGTTTTCCACATCAAAGGATATTCATTGGGTAAAAGGGAAACTTTATACTTTTGATGATATGTATGTTAGTCCTATTAATCAGAATCTTTTACTATGCAAATATTTGTCGCTTTACCGATTTATTAAGAATTATTTTCTAATCAATGAAATAAAATACAGAACAAAAGAGTACAATTTTTTAAAATTAACCTTACAATCGTATAGTTATTGACTGATTATAATTCCAGTTATTAAAAATAAATATATCTTTTTTTTAAATGCTATACATCATCTATCATAAAAATTGCTTAAATGTTCTTAATGAATATTTTCAAATTAAGACAATATGTTTTCAATCAGACGATATAGATTGGATCTCGTTAATTCTTAATAAATATTTAATAACAGAAAGAGAATAATATTTTTCTGTGTTTATTTTTTCATCTCAATTCTTTTATTATTGACAACTCGCTTAGATACTCTATAATCTGCAACTAGCTTGGTGTAAATAGGTAAATCTATCTCGTATGAACATATCGAATCAATCATGCAGAAACGTTCCATATCCATTACTCATAAATATTTCCTTAAAGTTGTTTTATATTTCGCTCTCAAAACTTCATGTTCAAGATTACAAGCTTTAAATTTATGGTCTTCCATCGAAAAGGCTATGGTGTAATTCATAATTCACCCCTGAGGAGTGTTGTAAACAGCGATTATTTTAAAATGACTTCTAGGCCTAAAAGTCAAAGATATGCATGTTACAGTGACATTTTATTCTTTCTACAAAGAATTCTAAAATTTAACACTAGTTTCGAATAATGCATTCTTCTCACTAAATTATTATTTTTTATTTTCAGAGAATCTTGTCTTTCTTTTTTATAATTTTTGAGAAATAAAATGGTTTCGACTCAATAAAGCCAACAAAATAAAATGTTTATACTTTGCTTTATGTAACAAAATTATTCTATTTCGTTAAGTTTATCTATTGAAGTAAAAACTCGTTAACAATTTAGTAAATAAAAATCGTCTGTCTTATTAATGTTTGTTTTGTTTTTGAGTTTTATACTCTCCTCTTTTGTTTTAAGATAACACTATTATGAAGATATTTCTATTTTTTTCCTAATCTATAGGACCATATTCTCCGCATTTAAATACAACTTTCCCTTAATTAAATGGTTCAAAATAAATAATGAAGGTAGGAAAATAAGAGTTAAACAATACAAGAATTGAAATAATCGTTCGAAGCTTTTTAAAGAATGTAATATTTTCGACGCCATAAAAGCGTCGATGAAAAGAAAATTAACAAAGTAAAAACTCATTTTTTTCTAAAAAAAAAACACTTTGGTGCTTATATTAATTGAATTTAAAAATGACTTATATCATTATTTCAATTGAAATAAGTTAATGAAAGCATGTTTCTTAGATATCAGTTATAATACAATATAAATAGAATGATGATTTAAATGAAGAAATAAATTTGTTATTTATTCTAGAAAACTTTTTGTCAAAAGAATAGAATAATTTAAAATTATAGATTTTTTATAAGGATGAAGAGAGAACAAATTCAGAACTAAATATATTTAAGTTAGTTACATATTAAGAGTTAAGAATGAGTTACCTAGAAAACTAATTTTTATTTAATATAAAAGATTGTCTAATCCAAAATTTAGCTATTATTTTATTTAATATTTTTGCCTTCAATAAAAATGAATAGTACTATTGCATTCGACATCAAAGTAGGAATTTTAATTTAAATTGTAATTGCTATTTTGATTTTAAAACGTTTTTCTGAATTTCACTTGGTGTGTGTGTGTGTGTGTGTGTCATCAAATTTTCGATCGTTAATTTAACCAACTTCCCAACAAGCTAGAGCTTTGAAATTTTGAGAATCGTTCGTACTCGCCTAACAATGCAATATTTAGACGTTTGCGACAAGTTTTAACTCATATTTTCCTTAATAATGCAGTTTAGCCCAAACACTTGGCGCGATTTCAAAAATTGGCACCAAACTTGGCGATTTTTTTTTTTTTTTTTGGCTGAGCGTTAAATCAGTGAAACTGAACAGGGTAGCCACATTTGGCAAAATACTGCCAAATAATTCTTGTCGCCAAGGGTAAACCTTTTCTGAATTCTGGTTCCCATTTTTTTTAATAAAATGACTTACAAACTTTCAAATGCATGTTTTGATTTTATGAGTATTATGAATTTCTTAATATGCTCACAAATGTATCTTTTTAAGTAAATTTTAAAGTTAAAAATAACTAACAGTTTTAACTAATATTTCAATAATTTTCTTTAATATACTTTGCTACCATATAAAAACGTTATTTTTAAAAACGTTGGTTTTTATATCGAATTATTTCATATGTTATAGCACTATTGATTTTCAATAAAAAAATTATTTTATCAAAAATATATAAACTATTTTATGAGTTTATGGATAGGATACTACTCTTTGTTTAGAAAAATATTTTTTTCGATAACTACTTTAAGTTTATTCTAGTTTTTTACTTATGACATTTTATAAATGTATGTATTTTCTATCCGAGTATTACATATATTATTACACAAAACATATAACTTATAAACCTTTCTATGAACAAGAATCCCTTGTCATAAAACTCAAGATAATAGCGAAGGGATTATATAAAAGAACAAAATAATTAGTTATTTCTTAACCATATATTATTTTTCGCTTGGTATCGTATGAGAAAAAACGAGGAACTCAAATTTCATCTAAATCTTGCTTTATTTCATACATTTTATTATTAGCAGAATTTTTATTCTTAAGATATTCAAAAAGGTTGGGACTATAAATCAAAATCTATAAAATGTAGTAATTTAAAATGTTCATAAAATTTGATTTAAACAAAGAATTAGTTAGTAAATCATACATTTTAATGTGGTTAAATCTTATTATTTTTAACTCTTCATAAGTATCTCTTATAATTTAAAAGAAAAGATTTTTTTTAACAAATATGGTTACATTCAGTACCTATTTTGGAAGCATGGGAATTTCATTCTTTATATTCGTCCGTATATAGGGGTATCATTAAAGTTTTATTACAACTAAGAACTTACGAGATACCTGGATGAAATTTACTCTGCATATTCATTGCGTCTTGACTATTATGTTGTAAATTATAGCTATTCGTGCCAATTGTTTTTGATTATAGGAAGTTGTAGATAGAAGTAAGCAGCAGTATAGCGAAACTGCAGTTGAGTCTGCTGGGTTATTTAATATCGCGCTTCGAAATTTCAAGAAGTTCTGAGAGAAATATGTAACTCTAGACTAGGTGAGTAAGTACAAAAGTCTTAAGATTGGTACATAAAAACTAAATTTTTCATCTAGATTATATTTAGTAATAGTTAAAAGTTTACGATAATTAAATTTACGATAGTTACTTTAAGCGAGTTACTTCAATCTACGGCTTTCTGAAATCAATCAAATGGACAATAAGATAACTGAGACGCCTTTGACTAGGAAAAAGGAATTTATAACTTGACAAGTTTAAGTAATCTTCATTTTCTTTGATTCAAAGTAATGGAAATCATATTTTAACATTAGTATACCTATATATCTATTAATGGGAAAAAATTCCATTTATATACATAAATAATTACGTATGAGAAATTCATAAGCAATAGCTGTATTTGCATTTGCAAGTCGTGTAATTTATTTTAGATACATCTTGAGGAAAATTCACTGCATTTAAAAATTTAAAGTAATTCAGGTTATTTATAAACAAAACATTCTACACCATGAACATATTTATAATTTCAAAATCTAAATTTTATGAATTAAAAAAAAAAGAATTTTAATATTTAATTTTTTAAAATTGTATTTTTAAAAAATAAAATTTTATGATTTAAAATTTCCTCAATTTATATACAAGCATTGGGCACTACTTAAAATGTGTGAATGTTTATTTAAAAATATTATATTCCCTGATTAACAAATAATTTCATTGTATGAAGAGGCATACACAGTGCATATTATAAACTTGGAGGCAAATGAACCAAAATACAAGAAAACCCCCACTATTTTGAGAAAAACACAAATAAAGGTATTTTTACTTTGGTAGGGCTTGTTTTTTAACAGTTTTAAGTTCGAATTTTCCAGCGTTCTTTTTTACAAATAACACATTTATGGAATTAGTGAAAATCTCTATTTTCTTAATACCGAAATTTAAAAAAAAAAAAAATTGAAAACTTTAAGCTGTTTAATGTTTTCTTTATCTTTAGTTGTAAATTACAAACTTATGTACGCATGTATTGATTAATAGGCAAAATAAGTTTTAGCCAGATAAATTGCTTATTTCTTAGCAATAATTAAATTTTAACAATAATCCTCGCATTTCAATGCTGTTGAGAAGATATAAAAGCTTTAAGACCTCCGTGTTCTACTTAAAACATGTTTTCACACGTGGAATTTTTTGTATGTTATTTTTTTTTATTTAGATTTAATATTTATTGGAAGTATGGTCAAATTTAACAAAAATTTTGGAAAGATTATGAGTATTTTCCTGACCGAATTTTGAATCATTTTCACTGGTTTCAAAAACTTTTCCTGCTAATAATTTGTTTTTCAGAAGTTTATTTTTTTAAAAAAATAACTTATTGCTATAAGAGATTAAATATTTTTTCGTAAATTTTTGAAACAGTAAATCCTTAAATTTAAAAATATTATTTTTTTTAAAGAAACAATGAACAAGAATTACTTATAAAAAGTATACTTTGCATTTACGTTTCTAATAATGTAACATTCAGTAAAGAAATGCATTATTTTTTTCCTTAATATGAATTATCCTTTTCTTATCAATCCTTAAATAGAAGAAAAATATATAGAAGTTTCATTTTTTCCTCATTTTCTCATAAAGTCAATTCAGTTAACGTTTATGCAGATTTAGCAGTCTGCATTATGAATAACAGATAAGAGGATTAAAAATATTTCTTATTTATTTTATGAACTTTAATATTTACAAATATTACATACAACATTGTGTTTCGAGCCCAAAACCATTCATAGGAATATTGGATTTAAAATTCAATAAATAAAAAATAACCCAAAAGTTATATTTAAGTAAAATCAGATTTAATGTAAAACGTAGCTTTGCTTATTAGATAAATCACTTTATTCATTTTTATTTTACAATTTCTGGCATCAGAAATCGCTGTGTAGTTATTGAATTAATATATCCAGAAATGAAAATCCATATATAAATAACAAACAAGCAAAGCAACTAAGTTTTGAATGACAAAGGTAAAAGGTTATTAGATTTTCGAGGTTTCATACTCGTAAACATCATTTTTTAGCAATACTTATATCCTGTAATTAGAAAATTTGATTAATACATAAAATGTACAAAAAGTCAGTTTTGTTTTAAAATTTAATTTAAATATTTATAGCACGTTACATTTATTATATATACTAAAATATATGAAAAGTGTAATGACACAAATGGAGAAATTTAATTTTTGCTTTTTAAATTCTTATTTAAGCTTGAAAAAGAAAAAAAAAAAAACATTTCAATTTTTTTTTGTGTTTTGAGTGCAGTATTATTAAAAATGAAACAAATGATAAATTTGCGTGTAACAAAGAATTTAATAATAACGGAATATAACACAACTCTCGTTAAATGCATCTTTCAAAAATTTTATTTTAACTTTGAAATAAACAAACACTTTACATAACCCCATAATTCTTGGTTTCTAGTTTGTGACTTGAAAAAAGACCAAGAATCTGTGATACTGATCCCAGTTACAGTTTCAGGGTGCAGAATTATAATATTTTGAAGCATGAGCTTTGGTACTAGTTACTAAAATCACTAAGTGTTAAAAATACCTAAAGCTGTGCTTCATAACTTTATTAAAATCCTTAGAACAACCTCTCAAATATAATGTTCCAAATACAATCCCTTTATTCCCATTTTACGAAAAAAAATTACAAAATAATGTAATGTTATTCATTTTCTACAAACATGTTTACCTCTTACTCATATAATTAAATATATGAAAATAAATTTAAAACAAATAACGTCTGCATCTTACAGAAATAATTAAATGTACGAAAATCAGTTTTAAGTACAAATATCATCAGCATCTACAAAAAAGTTAAGCATATGAAAATCAATTTAAAGCACATATCGTCTGCATCGTACAGAAATATTTAAAGAGATGAAAATCAATTTAAAACAAATATCGTCTGCATCATACACATTATACGCAAGTAATTAAATAATAAGCTCTCAGTTACGAATTGTTCTGAGGAAGGTTAAAAGTTTTCAATATACGTAAATTATTTATTTATTTTAGTAAATTATTACACGTAAATTATTTATCGATCTTATGGTTCCTTACTTTTTTATAGAGCCATAAAAATGTAAAAGAAATCACGGTATGTGTTTCATGTAAATATTATTCATAATAACAAAATTATTTTATCTTTTGCACAAAACTGAATTTTAAGGAAATATTTTCTACCTTCAATGTTCTTTCGCCTTTATTTTAGTATTAAACTGCCGATAAGATAAATTTTCTCGTTATTGAAAGCAAATTTATTTGAGACTCAATCGTTGATCTATTGCTGTGAAAGGAAAATTACTTTTAGGGAACCAAAATGAATTTTTTAAAGGCATATTTAGAAAAGAGTGAAATAGTGTTTTTTAAAATGAATTTATGGTACGACACGGTTATGAATAAAACTTTTTTTTTTCTAATAAGGATGAAAGAAAAAAAAATTACATTGAATTAATAAAAAATAGGTTGCTGAATGAAATATTTACGATTGTTGTAGAATTATGCTTTAGTTCATTTTTACTCTCCCAAGAAAAAAAATACACTTATTTTAATTAATTAGCATTAATAAAACAAATTAATTTTATTAATCCTTTCTAAAGATTTACGTCACATTTAAGTTTGCTTAGAGAACTATAAAACTTTAAAATAGCTAAAAATGTTAATTATTTTCAGCACGTTTAATTACATGAGAAAAGCAAATGTTTAATTAGAACCTGCTTATGATTAGAGTTTAATTCTGTTTCCAGTTAGCTAATTATTTTGTCACTGACAAATGTTAAAATCAATTGCTGTTAGAATTCAGTGAATTTGAATTAATAATTGCCAATTGTTATTTAAGTTTTAGTTCTTTAAAATTTAAATAACAAATGGCAAATAAAATTAAGATGTAATTGTGCTTTTTTGGCTTTAAATAATTATGGATGTAAATTTGTAAGTAAAACTTATGTAATCCCGATTTTTGCGAAAACCTTACCATAATTTTTCAATTAAAGCAATTGTTTCTTTCAAATTAAAAAAAAAAAAAAAAGAAAGATTTGTGTTAACTTTTGAAATTAAAACAACATCTTTTGAATAAAAGATTTTTTCATGACACAGAAATTAATAATAAAAAAATTCGTACTAATGGGTTTTCGGAAACAAAACCATTCTTATTATAGCATTTTTACATTGTAAATTGTATCTTACGGAAATACTTTAAAATACGAAAATTAATTTAATACTTTAGAGAATGTTTTTAAAATTTATAGTTATAAGCTATTATATGAGAGACTGAATCTATTTTTGTTACCTAGCCAGTTTTATTATAAATTTCATTTATTTATTTTCATGTCAAACACTTAAAATACAAACGCAAGCATTTCGATACAAATTAGCCTGAGTTTCTAAATACAAATGCTAATTTAATTTCTGCATCACGGTTATCATGTGTCAATTTACTGGTAGTGTAAAAATGAATTAACATAAACTTATATAAATTATAATTTTCCTCTTATTTAATACTATCAATACTAATAATGAGATAAATACAATCTGCGTGATTGTTAAGAAGTTTCTGGGCCCTTAAACTTCAAAAGATTCAGTATTTTGAAAAACAAAAACAAATTTTTCAGAATCCCATTTTTTCTGAACAATTTGGTGCCAAAAATTTAACGATACCACCAAAAGTTTCAGTATTATCGAGAAAAACTAAACTTTGTTTAACTAGTTCTTTTGTTGGTATTTTTTGACTTTAACATCATTTTTCTCAAAAAAAAAAAAAAAAAAAAAATCTAGTTTACGCGCAGAATTTCTCTGAAACTATTAATCATATCAGCTAAGAATTTCATACACAAGTAAGAAAGAAGTTTCCTTTTGATTTATACATGAATTTGTAGACAAATTATTAACAAGAAAAATTTATATGAGCTTCCATAGAATTTTTTCTTACAATTTCTAAATAATAGTATTTAAGAAATTTCTCACCTTATTTTTTTAAAAAAAAGTATGTACAACTTCAAAACTCAACTTTTTTCTATTAAAAAACATTAATTTTGTAAATTTATAGAATGATCTTAGCAAGTTTCCTTATTTATTTTTATTGTGGTCATTTTTTTTATTGTATAGTAATTTTGTATCTTTATCTCTTATTTTGGCACAAATCTTTTTGAATTTTCGGGGATTGCTGTTTTGTTTCCTTTTTAAATAATTTAATAATGAATTTATTTTGATTATCTCTGTTCAAATATATCTTTGGTTTTATAACACTTTATAATAAAATTGATGACTGGGGACAGTTTGGTCATTCATTCTAGAATAATCCAGCTTATAACAGTCGGCAAGTGTGTTACCATATTAATTATATGATACTCTATACTTTCGCTATATTTCGAATTTATGATTTTTCAATTTCTTTATCCCTTGTATAGATTGTATAGATTTTTAGTCGACATCTTTTTAATTTTTCATTCAATTTACCTGTTTTATCTACAACATATAACTTTTTCTTATATAGTTAAATTTGCACTCTTATTATTGTTCAATTTTTTTGTTTGTTTGTAGTGATTTATTTGCATTTATATATGGATTGGTGTATACATATTTTTTACTTAATACTATATATAGTAAACGATTTCTTTCTTACTATATTATTTTTACTTACTATATTATTTTTCTTACTATATTATTTTACAATTCTTGTGACTGTAATGTTTTGTTGTTTATTTGCACTTAAGTTTTCAAATTATATATATATATATATATATATATATATATATATAT